>VKKT01000782.1:8202-19428 GCA_008038995.1 Haliotis laevigata
ACGGGGCCATCATGACAACAACCACTCGGGACTACACACGGGGCCATCATGACAACAGCCATTCGGGACTACACACGCAACCACTCGGGACTACACACGCAACCACGGCCATCGTGACAACAACAAATGCCGAGTCAGGAAAACGAGCCTTCAAAGGGCACACAAACACTTTCAGCCATCACATTTATCAAGCTTCGATGTTGATGTTGTATCACGGGAATATTTTCGATAAAGATGATCATCAAATATGTTTCCAAACTTTCAACGCAAGCCGTCGTCTTTGTCATGCTATTATTAAAGAATTCCAACATGGAGAATCCCGCCAGAGGCACATCTTCAGACAGAGAAAAGCCGGACGTCTCGATGACGCAGATAAACTGAGAGACTTTATAACTAAACTCAGTGGCTTCTGTTTTTGTAGTTAGTTCATCCAACTGAGAGTTCGCTGGACAAGTCTGTCAATCTAGCGTTCAGTAATGGCCTGGTTCGATACCAACATGCCTCCTCTTGCCGTTGCTGCCATACAGTTAAAATCTAACTGTCACAATATAACAAACATTTGAATGTTTATTATATTTTACCTGCTGTTTAAAACCAGAATATGGCATTGGATGCGGCAGTTTACCGTCTCAAAAGATATAACCACCGCTTTCAACAATCATAGCCTACATGCTTTCGGCACCGAACAATTTCGCCATGTTGGCTGAATACTTTTTGCATCCGGTCTGCTTGGCGCACTTTAGATGAAGTCACGTGACAAAAAGCTACTTTGTCAAAGCCAATTGTCCCCAAGAGAATTCAAGTCATGTGCGAGTCAATTAGCACCATCTTAAATTTTGCGTGTCCCTTTTCACACTGCGAATTATGAGTAGAAGAACTGCCTGTTTGTGATCCGACTCGAACCCCCAGGTTCACGCTGAATGTTTCAGCCAATCAGAAAGCGACTAGCTCGCTGCCCGATATTACGACATTCACTGCGGGATGACATGTCAGTTCGGCTTCCATTTTTTTTTCCTCTTCAAAATTGAATTTTCGCTACTGGAAATGTCGTGTCTTGGGACAGCCCAACACACGGGTAAACCTTCTTCGCAACAGTTAATTTTGTTGGCGAACAAAAACGAACTCGCAGTCACAGACATTTCTAGATAGGCTTATCTTACACTGAAAACATCTCTGTTATCTTTTGCCTGATTGTGATGTATTGTATCTAAAGTAAAATGATGTAGTTGTTGCGTTTTCAGCCATATAACCATCAAGATACTGGGAAACTCGCGTGTCCTGGTAACAACCTTGGAAGTCTGGCACTAGGAGCTGCAAGCTACAAAACATTGCCTCGCTCAATATCCCAACGTAAAAGGTGTCTCTCGAGTCCTGTCCGATCTGCCAGTTACGTGTGACTAGTCATGCACAGGCTCTCGGCCAAATGCCTTCATACTTATTCGACGTGTCTTTCCTCCTGAAATGAAGCTTCTCATTCACGTGAAAATATACCTACTCTATTTACCCTTTCGAGTACGATTCTTTGGACCAGGTACATTTTGTGTTCATAAACTGCATTATTAAAATTAATTCCAATGAGTGTGTTGTTTTGAATCAGTAATATTTTGTGTTAATTAACAGTGTTATTAAAATTAATTCGGATGAGATTTTTTGTAGCCACTGCGTCAGAATGTACACTTTTTAAAATAAGATTCGAAACAATTCATTTTAGGACATCCAGCTTGTCAATGGAACCTTTAGTCATATGTAAACTCTGAGGTAAAGGTATTTTCAGGAACACCTTATTAATTTACAATTACCTCAGTGACAGACACTTTTAAGCCATAAGTTTCCAGCACCAGAAATTACCCCCCGATATTTCGGTTATCCGTCTACAGATTTTCAGAAATAAATGTACCTTCCATCATATGTAACAGACAACTGATGGATGTAGGAAAGTGCAAGTGCGACATCAGCTCTGCGATATGTGTTAACCTAAGCGCTTTAGTACTCGTTTAGACCGACGCAGATCAAAACAAGGTATCAGGCATGTCTTATAGAATTAGTTCAGCATTAACGTAATGATTATTGGGTCTGTGTGGGTCAGTGATCAGATTTGATGGTATTGCTTAAGGTAATGTAGCTTACCTTCATATATTTACGGCCAAAGAATAAAATATTACGGGTATTTTGTTCCATAGGAAAGGATTCAAAGAACAAAGAATTATCGGGTTTCGAAGCCATTTTATACTTGATTAACGGTATTAGGTTTCACCGAACGGCGTAATGCATGTAATTCACCTTAGGTTTGCGGAAACATGTCGACTGATATAACAAGTATTTCAATGATGTTTGGGCTAAGGTGTGTAGGAACGAGTTAATATTAAGTACAGGCAATATGTACTTAACCACCTTTCCGTATAATTTCCAATCATCTTCTCATTCAAATTTAATATTCTTGACATTGGTATCAATATTAGTTGGAACTTTTTGGAATGGCATCATGATGATTAATGATTTGAATCTAACCAAGTCAAGCAAAACGTCAAAGAATATAGGAGATTCAGATGACTTGTTAAAGGAGCGAGAAAGGGGATGTGACCAAATTAATTTATTATGTTAAATCTTGCGCCCGTCAGGTTTGGTTTAACTGGGTATGATGTTTGAAAATCATGGGCTATGTTCCCCGCCGTAGACGCGGCGTAAATCAACAGCCATTCACTCCTTTCTGAATCCAATGGCCGTTTGGAGTCGTATATATTCTGACGTTCAAATGACGGTATTGTAAATAAAAATAATTGGCACACTAGTCCAGAGAATGATTGTCATATGTGTGTGCGTGTGTGCGTGCGCGTGCGCGTGTGTGTTAAGTAAATTCCATTACGTGCGAGTTTAGCTTTCTCCGCTTATCACATGTAACGAGATTTTTTCCTTCGTCTTTAACATAAATACATCTGTCTCAATATAGGGATATCTCGTCAACAACGACAGTCGTGTTCCCAGTGAAACGAATCACTGGTAAATTATTATTGTCCATATACTTTGTTGTTGTTTTTCGCCTCACACAGCAGCATTGAAGCTTTTTGACGGCGGTCCGTAGATCATCGCTACTGGAGCTGGACGTCCAGGGCTGACATCATCACCATCGATTGTCGAGCCATTGGGATTAGATGACATGTATCAACAAAGTCAGCGAGTCTTACCACTCGATCCCTTCGGATGTCTCTTATACGAGCATGGTTAGCTGAAGACCGTTTCTGCAAGCAGCGGTCGTCCGGTAAACTTGGTGTCCGGATTAATGGCATCAAAACTAAGTAAGTTTCATTGTAGATTAACTACATGAAGCTGTATATTTAGTCATCTCGACTGTATAGATTAAAACGGCTGATAGATTTCATAAAATACCTCCTAATACTCCGGTTCCCGACGCTTCATTTAACATAAAATGATTTGATTTTGAAGTCCTTGTCTTATTACAAATATTATCCTGACTATCGACATTAACTTCCAATAAAAGCATCATTTCCCGATTGTTTCAAATTACTATGGGTTATGACATGCAGGACTAACTATGGTAATATATTATGACAAACTTGGGTTGTCCCTAACGTTTTATGTCTTTTAGAAGTGTAATAGTGAGTGAGAGAGTGAGTTTAGTCTTACGCCGCTTTAAGCAATTTCAAACAATATCACGGCGGGGGACACCAGAAATGAGCTTCGCACATTGCCCTCATGTGGCGAATCAAACCTGGTCTTCGGTGTGATGAGCGAACGCTTAAACCACTAGGCTAACGCACTGCCCATGGCGGTCTAAGTAAACTTAGGCTCAGTATTATTCGTTACACTGCTAAACTGAGTCTAACAAAACCTAGTAAAAGGTCGCGTCAGCTAACCTTTGAGCAACCTATGATCGTCAAATCAAACGCGAGACGGCCGAACGGATTTAACCAATCAGACAACGACTACTTGTTAGGGTTCGGTGGTTCTAACAAAACGGTTTTTGAATTTTCTCTTCCTCATAAAACACAGATATTTGACCTGCAGTATATACGCTTAATGGGTTTCTAATGACATGGTTACTATTTCCTTGTAGTTTCGCAAGATAACATCCTTGAATATTGACAAAAACGCTAGTCTCAGCGACTGTTGTGATGTTGCGTGTATCACTCGGAAGCAATCGTGCGGAAAATAGCATTCGGAATCGTTCGGGTTTTTGAAGTTAAGGTTCAAACCGTATGTGCGAATGTTAACTTTCGCGATTTGATAAGCTGTGTTCTGATTGGTCAGTCCAAAAGGTTAGCTGACGCGACCTTCTACTAGGTTTTGTTAGACTCAGTGTACCAGTGTAACGAATAATACTGTGCCTAAGTTTACTTAGACTGCTGCCCATGGAAGAGTAATAGGACAGGTTATCAGTTTGCCGTGGATTAGTCAGATAATGAGCTCCAGATATTAATTATCATTTGTACATCCGGAGATATCGTTTCAAGCGAGTGGGTGAGTTTTAACGCCACACGGAACCCAATCAGTAACATCAACGTCACCTTACTACGGGAGCAGAACCCGACCTGATGCAGGCCGTAGACAAAACTTTCCTGCCACGTGGATATTGAGCTGACAAACCTCGAAACATGTCTAGAATCTTGCTAGAAGCTTTGACAAAGGGATAATGATGGTATAACCGAGATTCTGATTAGTATGTATCGTTATCAAACACAACATATTGATAATAAATCTAATAAGATAATAGCGACACATCGCAATCACATGTGCAATCCGTATACTAGCATCGTACGACTAATTAAAGTAGAAACATTTATCGACCGTTTCAAATCATTTAATGTTCTCCAGTACTTATACCCCTGACGAAAAAATCTTTTAACCCCTCTCGGCTTTTCTACGTCTGGAAAAAATGCCCATAAACATATGGGAGAAATCTCGCTTGAATTTCAAGCAAGAGGCTTAACAAATATTGGAAATGATATAAAAATCGATAATGAGCAGCAAATCTGTTGCACACTGAAAGACAATACGGCCCATGTCAATCCTGTGGCGCGGGAGAGAATCTAATCTAATCTACGCCAGAATGTTCAGCGAGCGAGGCTATGTTTTGTCCAATACTGAGGGAGAATGGTTATACTGTTATTATCGTTGTCGGCTCACGCACACATTTGCTCTAACATTTGTCATCAGGAAAGTAGTATCTGCATGTGAAAATGGCGGAAATCATAGGTTTTCAAAACGAGAATTAATCTGCAAACATGTTATCTGCTCCACGAGGCTGTGATTGCCAAATATCTGAACTGTATCATGCATTATGGATAGAGAACCGTGCGCCAGCAAGCAAGGCTCTGTTAGTTTTATTCACCATTTGGAGAGTCTCACAATAGAAAATTATCTTAATGAGCTAATCTCTCACATTTGAAACATAGTACGTAGTTCTATTGGTATAAATTAAGACATTATCGACAGTATAAATATAATGTTTGAATCTCTGAAACGTTGAATATTTTGCTAGATAAATGTTCATTGGTGGCCCCAAATATGGTATATAATAATGAATAGAATATTTTGTTAATATATGCATGATATAATTCTAAATTTTACCAATTATATTTATTTCAGAACTAAGAACAGGATAAAACTTAGATTATGTACTTTTGCTATACTTGTCATCATAATAAAACAAGCGTTCAGACTGTGTCTCTGTAGAAATTCTGCAGGCCTGATATTAATCTTAAAAGATTATTTGAAATGCTGCAACGGTGTGTTCACAAATAAATATAACCGAAACGCACGCTTTCACATTACGGAAACGTGGTTCTCCTCATTTTGTTCGTCAAAGCATTAACAAAGTGTCGTTAAATCTTAATTTAACTTCCATACCTAATGTTTCAAAGTGTGCTCAACTTTCTAGAATCCAACCGAGCAGAATCTACCAATGTTGGCAAGTTTTCTCGGGCGGAGAGACACACAGTCCCAATCCTACTTGAGATCGGCAAACCTTACCCCTGATTTACCAACAGTCGCATCTGGTCTGCTTTCTTTACAAGAGCCCGACCAGAGCCGAAAAGACCTCTGCGTGGTCCACGCAAGCCCCCGGGGGTTGCTGTTGTGAGGGGTGAGGACATTTGCGAGTGGGCTCAGCAGCTGAGGGGACAGTCCAGCCGACATGTCATATCTCGCAGGCTCCCCCCAGTGCCGAGTCCCCAGCTTCAGATGCTGCTCCCCGACAGCATTCCATCGAGACAACCCTGAAGAAGGGATCATTATCCGGGAAGGAGGAGGAAGCATCTGTGCACTTGGGGATCTTAAGAAATCCCACGAAAATTCTCGATCATGCGAAAAACCTTCTTTATTTTCAGGTTCCTAACGGCGTTTGTAAGGTTTATTGATTGGGAAAATCCGTGATAAATTTTGAACATGTACCACAGGCTTCGTATCTCGAGGCCGGGGACCAGATATGGGTTATCGTGACTTAGAGTTGCGGGACTTAGTGAAGAGAGATGTCCCTTATGCTGTTGTAGTAATGTGGTCCATGACGAGGCAACAGCGAACAGGCTCGGGTCAATAGAACGAAATTAGTCACTTATAATGTAATACTGATTTGAAAATTGGAATTGAAATTCTAAAGCTTCGTTTGAGCTCAGCGATGTCGAGAACACAACCGTGCGAAAATGAAAACTCCGTTAAGATCATACATTATTAAAATTCAATGTACATGCTAAATCTTTGGTGCTTAGAATCTGGTTGAGGTACTTAATAAATCAGAAATATTTTCTGCTCAAATTTATATTTTGTTGAGCTTGCTGCTTCGAATTTATTTTCACTTGCTATGTTTTAAACAAGCTAAGAACTATGAACAACGTGGTCCTAGGTTCGTTTAAATTACTAAAAGTAAATTTACAGGACAGAATATATCGATTGTGTCCCTTCAAATCTCTCTCTAATTTGATGAACAATACTTATATTGTATACTTGGGCAGGAGTTAAAAAAGTTGGTAAACAGTCAGAAGAATCCAGTCAACCTCCCTGACACTCAATGGCTGTTCATGGACAACATGTAATCATCACCATCCGGTTTTCAATTAATAACTGTTGTTATGAATAAAAGCTGGTTGAAGATTAGTTAAAAAGAGTCGAGCTTAGTTAATCTAGTGATCGGTGGTTGCAGACACGTCAATGTATCAGTAGTTACTGATGGGATAGGGAAGGTATATTGGTCATCTGGACTGAGTGAATATGGTTTTACGCCGCTTTTCGCAATATCCCAGCAACATCATGTCGATGGTTAGTTGGAAAATATGTTGATACAAATTGGGTCAGCGAAGAGAGACTATTTGCATGTACGGTCAACGTCGGTAGGTGCGAATACGGCTGTGTCAGCTCACGTACCCCGATTAGAAGCAGCAACCATTGGTTGCATTGTTTGGAAGGTGTCAACGGCTGTGTCATTTGACGTACCCTAATTAGAAGCAGAAACCATTGGTTGTATTGTTTGGAAGGTGTTAACGGCTGTGTCAGCTCTTATACCCGGGTCAGAAGCAGCAACCATTAGTTATTGTTACAGTAGCATAGATGAGATCATCTGTTAGCTGTATTTTAGGGAAGGTGTCAAAGCCTGGGTTTGCTCTAATACCTGGATAACACACATGTATTATTGGGAAGGTGTGAAAACCTGGGTCAGCTCTAATACCTGGATAACACACAAGGGCCTTCATATGTATTATAGGGAAGGTGTCAAAGCCTGGGTTTGCTCTAATACCTGGATAACACACAAGGGCCTTCAGTTGTATTGTTGGGAAGATGTGAAAACCTGGATCAGCTCTAATACACAACAACACACAGGGGCCTTCAGATGTATTATAGGGAAGGTGTCAAAGCCTGGGTTTGCTCTAATACCTGGATAACACGCAGGTCCTTCAGTGTATTACAGGGAAGGTGTCAAAACCTGGGTCAGCTCTAATACACAATAACATATAGGGAGCTTCAGCTGTATTGTTAGGAAGGTGTCAAGGCCAGGATCAGCTCTGATGCCTGGATATTACACAGGGGCCTTCAGTTGTATTGTAGGGAAGGTGTGAAAGCCCTGGTCAGCTCTGATACCTGGATAACACATAGGGGCCTTCAGCTGTATTGTTGGGAAGGTGTGAAAGCCCTGGTCAGCTCTGATACCTGGATAACACATAGGGGCATTCAGCTGTATTGTTGGGAAGGTGTCAAAGCCTGGGTCAGCTCTGATACCTGGATAGTAAACAGGGGCCTTCAGACGTATTGAAGGGAGGTGTCAAAGCCTAGATCAGCTCTGATACCTGGATAACACATAGGGGCCTTCAGATGTATTGTTGGGAAGGTGTCAAAGCCGGGGTCAGCTCTGATACCTGGATAGTAAACAGGGGCCTTCAGAGGTATTGTTGGGAAGGTGTCAAAACCTGGGTCAGCTCTGATACCTGGATAGTAAACAGGGGCCTTCAGCTGTATTGTTGGGAAGGTGTGAAAGCCCTGGTCAGCTCTGATACCTGGATAACACATAGGGGCCTTCAGATATATAGTCGGGAAGGTGTGAAAACCTGGGTCAGCTCTAATACACAATAGCACACATGGACCTTCAGATGTATTGTTAGGAAGGTGTCAAAACCTGGGTCAGCTCTAATACCTGGATAACATACAGGGAGCTTCAGCTGTATTGTAGGGAAGTTTGAAAACCTGGGTCAGCTCAAATACAGAATAACACACAGGGACCTTAAGATGTATTGTAGGGAAGGTGTGAAAACCTGGGTCAGCTCTAATACAGAATAACACACAGGGACCTTCAGATGCATTGCAAGGAAGGTGTCAAGACCTGGCTCAGCTTTAATGCACAATATCACACAGGGACCTTCACCTGAACAGGCCTATCCTGGGACATGTCAAACGAAGCAGATAATGATGAAGTCATTCAAGTTTTCAAACTCCTTTCAAATTAAAATCCACTAATTGCAATCCCAGTACGGTTTCAGGGTTCACCCTTTTCTACTGGCGTTGCCTTTAGCTTTGTTGTCTCCATCTCAGATATCAGTAGGCTGACATAACAGAAATAACAAAAATTCATTTCCATATTCGACTAATCAGTGACAAGAGCTTTGGGTATAGGATTTAAATCTACATCCATAGCCCAGGGAGAGTTTTATACATCTTGTAAATTATGTCTGCTGATTCCATAAACGTCTAGACGAGGACTAAATCGTTTCTTCCGGCCACATGGAATGAATTAAGTTTAACGCCGCTTGGGACGGATTGTCAGTTATATCACCTCATGTAAGTTCAATGTGGGAGTGAAGCCCGAAGTAATGCATATTTCAAACGTTTATCACCGAGCACGGGTATGATGCTGACACACCCAGAAACGACATCGGATCCTAACCAATAATCAGGGGTTTCAGTTGTGTCCAATGAATGGCAAATTACGGGGCCTTAGACAAATATGGGCCCCACCCGTTACCCTCCCAGTAGTGTGTGCAATAAATGGGGAGGTACATTTGATCATAATACCCCAGATCAGGTCAAGGAACAACTTTTCATTCAGTTTGGATTATCAGCTCTTTGAAACGTTTACGCATCAAACTGTATGTTAGGGGCTTTCTACCGGGTACACATGTGCAGCGGAAACAACGTTTGAACTACATCGCTTGTCTCAGGAGCTATGTAGAAGTGAGAACGCGAAATTCATTCAATTTCAGTATTGACTTGAAAAGAAGGACGGGTTTTTCACTTTGAACCATCGAGTGGAAATCGAACAAGTGTCCATATTCTAAAAAATGTAAAGCCAACAACCGCTGTCCAACCATAACTCCTACCCTATCACCCACTGCCAACATTACAGTGGTTCTTTACATTGGAACCTCGTTAATCTAGACACTGTTAATCAGTAAAGCCACCATCTGGACGTCTACATTTACAGAAAACCTCGTTAATCTAGACAGATGCCGTCCCCCGTACGATTAATCTTAGCAACGCTCATCCGTACTGAATGTCCGTAAATACGTACCCAATACAGTTTAATCTAGAAAACGAGAAAACGCTGTGAACGGTACAGTTTGCTTTAACGGGGTTCCCTTGTATACAGAGAAGGAGATTATTCGTTGATCCAGACTAATGTTTATCTGTACGTATTTACCTGAAAGGTCACAAAGTCATGTATTCAATGACCTGTTTTCAGTCAAACGTTACCAAGAGCTCTGATGTAGTCGCGTCAAATAATGTTTTGTGATTATTGTCTGAGTACCATCAACCGACATGTTTCCACGATAATCGAAAATCAGATCAGCCATAGTAATGTACACCATAAATTATACCGTACGTGTGTTGACAGCCCTTACTCCTGCCTGGATCAGATAAGTCTAATATACATGTATCAACTCCTAACAGCGCTCGATGGCATCTCTTAGGTTTTATATTTCCACCGTGTTCATTTAGGTGGAAAATGACATATGGTTCAAGACAGGGGTCATCGTTGACCGGCCAATCACTAATGACCAGTAGCTAATACCGAGAGACACTGCAGACTTGGGAGAAGCCGGCTTGTCAGACTAACTTACATCAATGTGTATATACTAAATCTGTTTTGGGGCACAGATATCAATATTACTCACGTTTAATTCGGGCATGAAGGAGTGGGCTACCATTCGCTGGACAGTGGGGGAGATAGGACTGACTGTCCCTGCACGGAGCTTTCAGCCCGGGAGATATTTAAAGGCATTAGAGTCCGTCTCCGGAATAATCCTCCGAATGTTCAGAATCTGTATACACGTTAAGTCCTTTTGAAAGACAAATTACTCGCGAGGTGGGGACTGGCTTGTCGCGAGGTCAGTGTCCATAGATGTTTGTTTTCTTCTGTTTATTTCATCTTCGGATTAATTTAATCAGACGTTCGAGTAGTAAACAACTTCATCTCTTGTTGAATTCTGGTTTCTGATAGTTTTTACTTTAAGTGAAAATGGCCCTATAATAACTGGATGGGTTGTCAGTGCCTACATTCAACCCATGCACAATTTGAGTTTTATTCTCAAAATAACTGTTTGAAAAAAAACATACCAGCGCCTTGAGCATGCACTAGTGCGTGTATATGTGCGCCATATAAATATCCAATAATAATAAATAATAATAATAATAATTAAGTGGTAGAAAGGAGTTGTCTCCTGAACGACATTTTATTTATTTATTTATTTATTTATTTATTTATTTATTTATTTATTTATTTATTTATTT
>VKKT01000782.1:20087-31636 GCA_008038995.1 Haliotis laevigata
CTTTTTATGGGGTTGGGGGTGGGTGGGTGAGGGTATGGGGTATCTGTCTATATATGTGACCCTTTTCAATTTGTATATGTTGTCTGTATGTCTAAGTTGTAGATACACACGCACGCACACAATCAGACACACCTTGACACACACACAGACACACATACCCATGCAAAGAAACTGATTATAAACAACCACGTTGTCAGAAGGCTCGCCTGGGTAGGTAGTCAGATTCACATATGCTTAATGTGTACAAATGTACATCGTTCATATAGACTTAACCATATTGGTTGGCAACATTGTTGTCTGTAGACGTATGAACAAAATACGCCTGCCTTGGATAGACTGGTGGGAGTAGGGAGGTTGGGGGCCCATGGGCATATTCTTCTTTACTTGTATTCCATAGTACCATATAGAAGCATACTGTTTTACAGTTAGAGGTATGGCTGCTGAAGCTGGCTGAGTGGCAACTTGAGATGCATAGAAAGCATGACTGGCTTTTTTCTGTTCAAAGAACGTATTAATCCGACAAGCTGGTATGAAGGTAGATAGACACTTGGTAAAATATAAAAGTCGAAAAGGCTTGTTTGGGGTGTGAGATGGGTCAGACCTATACCATGTCGACGTTATGGCTTACTCCCCACTCAGTCGTCCAGTGCTGTCATCCCCACAACATATTATCATCGCTCCACCTGAACTCGAGAAAAGTAATCTGGATACAACTGATACCACTCATTCCACACGTTAATCAAATTACTTTTGCTTTATTTATGTATTAATATCGTCAGGTAACGACGGATAGTTTCAGGGAATTAGTGTCATATGTAAATTAGCGTTCGGTGATATTTCGTTTTGCCTGGATACAGTTTGTCCGACCTGTTGAATCTCCCTTCACCGAGTCTTTCAAAGTTCAATTTCATTTTATACTTAAAATTTAAATTTCATATGGAATTTAAGTCATGGGTGCGTCGTGTAGCATCAAACCAATTTTCTCCAGGTGGTTTTATGGAAAAGCATCTCTTTGATCAACCTAGTCTCATTGCTCTGATAAGATATCTTCAACAGACAAAAGTACAAGTAAACTCGAGCCAGATTGGTTTGTTATGGATAATCATATTACAGTGACTTGTATATATGATGAGGGAAAGGGAGGGGGGGGGGATTATGTCCTAAACAAACAGAGATATACCAACAGTACATAAATAATATCTTGTGTATAATTATTTTTAGTTTAATCTGAAATTGGATTTATGATATTGCATCTAAACTTCTCTCTTTACACCCTGTGTTCATAACAATGTCCATGGTCTTTGGTTAATGTCGGTCCTTATAAATATGCAGCTGATGTTTAAGACGTCATTATCTGATTTCGTGATAATTTGTCACAAGTTTACTTCCCTCAAAATATTTCATTCCCATTAGTGACCTTTAATTATACTTGAGTCATCGACATTATCTGTACAATTAATTATAGTAGATCATGAACATCATCTAATATTCCACACTTTCCGTTCAAAACTTTATACCGATATTTGCTTGTGTGTACGATTTAGAATAATCAAATTACCACTGATAAATGAAGTAATGTTATTTTATAGTACTATTTTCAACAATTAATAGAAGTGATCAATTTATTGATATGCTTTGTCTTTATTTTTTTAATTTTGTTATTTTGTAGCAGTGTGCGATACTGTGTTGAAAATATTTCAGCCAATCACCGATCAGCACAGGTCTTTGGACTGACGTTTCACAATTACAACTGTCGTCATTTAATGCAAACTGTGAAAGGAAGTTTTGCAGATTGTGTCAACTGTTGTTTTTAGCACGCATGTCCACGTGATGGTTTTAACACGTCTTAGAGAAGAAAATGCTAAAACCGTTGCTTAGTTACAAGCTGAATGTGTTTAACATCCAAGTGTCTAGACACGGCAAAAAATGTGAAACGGACAATTATGAAATATCAAACAGCATATGCTAAAGATTATAATATGTCTCTAATGCATTTAATTTGATGAAATGAAATATGTAAGCGATTGTTGTAATATTCAGGCAGGAATGGTTGTAGCTGTTATCTATTAATCCTTATGACGTTGTAATTATGAACGAATGTAGATATGATATTAGAAAACATTTGAAGATATTGTTTATCGGAAGAATAATTTCCCATAAATAATTTGTTGATTTGAAATCTTAAAGTAATTGTCAGCTGTATACTTCAACTCTAAGACACTCCAGCTAAGATATAAAACTTTTCGTAAAGACATGCTGTTTTTGTATTTAATTCAAATGCACTGTTAATCGTCTTCTCCAACCACTGTTGAATGAAGTAGCTCGATCTTTACTACTTCATTCACAGCTGAGGCAACATCACTGTTATTGAAAAACTGCCTTTGTGTGGCCACAGATAAGTCCCAGCCCTCCGTGTCCATTTGAAAGATCAATACGCTGATAGACAATGATTCCCAGCTTACGGACAGCACAATGCCCAATGTCCACCCAACGCAGTACTAATTTGGGAGAGACATTATTTAATCACTCTTTTACATAACCACCATCGATCGGATCTTTTGGGCAGAGTCACCAGTTTGGGATAACACCGGCTTGTGATTAGCGTCACCAATGCTCAGACCTCCGACTCGGGAGTGACATTGTTTGTTATGTAATAAGTGATAATTAGGTATGGCCGGTTATTACACGGCGATAAGTGCAGTGAGAAAATAGGGCCATGGAAAACAGCACGCCGATGAACCTTTGTAATGGTGCGACGCAGAAAGATGATAGAAGCTAGCTTCTGATTACTTTTAACAATAGGTAGTATAGGTCAGCCCAGGACGGGGGGTGTTGGGGAGGTCTGTGGGGTCGTCATACACCCATGTCCTCATTGATTTTAATTCCGATTGTCATGACGTGGAATTCAGTGAAGACAAGATCTTATGTTTCCTGTTTAAAACAGGGATATATTAGTTAATATATAACAGATATATCGTGTATCTTAATTCGGAAATTGGGCAAGATAAAGTCTGTATTTGATGAAAGTGAAACACATTATTCTGTGATGGGCTAACAAAGAATGCACAGTGTATGCTGAATCTACCCGTCAATGGTGAGATGCTGACAGACACAGCAGCAGCTACGTGAGCTCATTTAGGGCATCATATTTCATCATGCGTGCCCCGAATCAGATTAAATATTGTCAGAAGGCGTGTCTGGGTTTACCTTGGTACATACGTACAGACTTTAGAAAACAGAAATAACAAAAATGTCGTCCATATTTAAGATCCTGGTTCAGGGCAATAAATACTATTAGTAAAAAGCCCCGTGCGAGTATAAGCATCGAGCGAAACAAGTTTTACCTGTGTATTGAACATAGCCGGCATTTCGATAAACAAATATGATAATTATCGCAATTATTATTGACATGTCCTTTAGGCATATTATCATAAGGAGTAACATCAGTTACTAACCAGTATTATCATTATGACCATCATAATATTCATCATCATCAATATTAGTATTATTATCATTAAATATAACTCTTTTAATAATGTAACGTGTCTTATTAACGGTGAAAATAATTTTCTTGAAATCTGTGGAAAAGATTTGTCCACAGGAACGAAAGAAATGCTCTGTTTTTAAAAACACATATGTATATATTTTCTAGCTTCGTCAGCTGATGACAAGAGGCGGGCACTTGGACTTGAGAAAGCTATCTTCAACATCGATCGACACCATCTCGGATCATTATGACTATTTATGCATCCTCAGTTCGACATGTCAGATCCGTCAAACTTCCGACTCGGAAAATCGGACGTACAGATGTTTAGAATTCCTGGAACAATGGATGACATCCATTTTTGTTAACTGAAATCAGCACCCACCGACGTGGACTTCGTGCAACATCTACTACACCCATCCGCGCAATGTCGAAAGTATTATGATACAGAAACCTCGAGTGAAGTTTCATTATTGTCGATAAATCTTGAAAAGCCCCAGAAGCGTTTAGGATGAGATCACATAATTAGAAAAAGTGTTTGTATATTTGATATATTACGACAAATTAAAATATTTTCTTATCGTGTATTCGGGTTACAATGTATGTTAATTTTCAACTGCTTTGGGGGTATGTAAAACGAAACTACGAAACGAAATAATTGTTCACCCTTCTACTTTCACTATTAGCTTTAATACCCATTGTTTACATAACATTAGATTTGGAAAATGGATTTGAAGTTATTTCCTACACAAAACTACTCATTGTCTACTAAAACCATAAGGGGTTATATGATATTATTCTTGAACTTGAATCCTGTGTGCAAATTCGATTACACAGTGTCAAGTTGAATTCTATTTTAGTCGATATCACTTAAAGCTGCAAAATGTAAAATTGAACCTCACTTTTAGTTTAACATTGACGATTTAACCTTGCTGAAATAAACACGACTGTTTTTGATATTGAAACTCCAGTCATTTTCGATATTTATAATAACCCGTTATGACTAATCATTTCCTGCCAAGTTTCTTTCATTTAAATAGTAAATGCATGTATCTTCGTTGTAGGAAGTGTATTCATTCTAAAACCCTAACTATGTTCACTGTGATATTTCAAAACCTCCTGTAAAAATGTGTTTTATCTCTCTGTTCATCCAATCTTCAGTTTTTGGACATTAGATGTATTGGTAATATTTTTCTTTTTCTAATTTCAAGAGTTTCACAATAACTCACAATCTAGATATCGGCAGAATGATTGCTTTTAACGTTTTTGTGAGTTATTTGTTCCCTGGACGTATCCCGCGGCGGGCGACTACAACCGCCGACCATGTTCTCCTGAAGTTTAAAATTACTTCGACTGTATATTATAGACCCTTAATAACTGTGGACAGTTGAGTAGTTTTAAGTCAATTATCAGCCAATTTTCCGTTCATTTTAGGAACATTTTGAACTTAAAAAACGTTACAGCTGTAAGGAGATATAGATTATGAATGCAAGCCTAGGTTTAGCCGAAGGCAGCGAGTTTCAAGTTAATTGCACAAATCTCTAAATGCTGTATCGTCGAGATTAAATTGAGGACCCTGTCGCTAACGAAGCGGTGAGAGTTAGGACATAGGGGACACATCACTTGAGCGGGATGGAATAAGGATGGAAAATATTGTTGTAACGAGTCGTTGACAGGAATTCTTCAGGGAGATTCTATTGACATTTTGGACGAACCTTATCAAAGCAGACAGGGGCTGAACTGCGGGAGGAGAAAGCTTTCAACCGCAGAGAAAATACGATTTATCCATTCTGTGAAATGGCTTCTGTAGTATGGGTTCGACCTGCAATTCTTCGAACACTGAGATTCCTGCTAGTCCCCCATGAAATCGGCCGGATGACGGAACTCTCGTTGCCATGACTACTGAGTGACGATGCTTGGAAGCAAAGCAAGTTACATTATACATCGTGACAGTTTGAGATGGGATAGTGCTCTGTCCAGCCTGCGCGTTACATTAAGGGGACACCCTACCCGTACAGCCATCGTCTCTCAACTAATAGCTTTTTCAAACATCATCGGGGATGAATCTGTAAATGCCAAAGAAACTTCCCCATCCTTTGGTGTTTCATATCAACCAAGATAAGGGCTTCGGTGCTCGTTTGTGAGCCCGTATGAAAGATGAATCGAAGCGAGCAACACAATCGTTTATCTCTCTCTCACAAATTACCTACAAGCTATGTGGCGAAGAATTATTCACAAGAAACAATAACACACACATCAGGGCATGTCTTATGTCAGACATAGACCCATGATTTTGCTAATTAACTTAAAGCCACGAGATTCGATGGGCGTATGTTGGTGATTCTAGTTTCTATGGAAACCTTAGTTATATGAATTTTATCAAGACGTTCCCCAGCCTTCGTATGACACTGCAGCAGTCAGACTGCGGGGCGGGGGGAGGAGAGAAGAGAGGAGGGGGAGAAACTACCTGGTCGTTGGACGCGCAATTAGGGCCGACTCGGGACTCTTCAATAATCCGCTGCAACCTGAATAGTGGCCTTTAATAGGACGTATCTGTGCTCGGCCTTTGAGGCAATGCGATCCCAGTTATCAGAGCTGGAACATGGGTCAATTTTAGTCAATTCGATCCTCTAAAATCTGTCCGAGACTGTCTCCTACGAGGTCGAAATAAGCTCTGTGAAAAAAATAGAATTAGCATAATTCCTCGGCAGCGCGATGCCCATGTTGGCGATAGAAGAGGTAAGGTGGTTGTCGATGGAGTAGTTCTGTCTTGAATGCGACCTATCGACAATTCAGTTTTATTACACCTTGTCCTCTATCATGTCCTTACGTCACCGTAAACTTTCTCAGCCTCCGACAGAGTTTATTAAATGGATCCTACACACTTACGGACCCTCTCATGTTAAGAAACTAGAACCGCTGCCCTAATAAGTCCGGATACGACTCCGGGAATACTTGCCGGGTCAAGGGGGTCGCAAAACGAGACTTGTGAAGTGTGGGGCTTCCTGAGTTTGGCGATTGCCGGTCGGTGGCCGGTCGGCCGTCTTGCCGGGCTGGTTAGATGTCAGAATGGGCTAGAACGGGAGCTTTTACAATCGATAGCGGTGGAGAAGGGTTTACGCTGCCATCACCCACCGTCAACCCCTCACTGACTGATAATAGATTCAAGTCCGTAGTGCGTGAATTCAATTTCAATTCATGGGATCCCTGAGCCCCTAGAGATTCCCCGTATTTTACGGGACATACACCAACGGGTGATTTCAATCTAGCGTTTATGAACAATTCTCACTATCTTTATTACAACAAGCACTTTGCATATCATCTTTTTGCCAATTGAGTAGCTTATCTGTCCTGTGTCATCTGCGGGGTGACCCCGGAATAGGGTCTTCCCGTAGGGGGATAGAAGGGTTCGGGGCCAGAAGGACAACACAAATTACTATTCTGTTCATTATTCCTAGCAATAACACTCGAATTGAGCTCAAACTTTTAGTGCGGGGTTATTGTGATTTATCAAATAGCGTGATTGGGACCTGACAATCTGCAGTCTGTGGCGTATTCTACAGTGCCTGTCCCTGTCAACCGGCTTTATGGTCGCAAGCTCGGAACTGATCGGGACAAAAATTAAACAGGGAATTTGAGGAGATCGAAGTGAGATGAAGTTATTAAGATTGAGGAGCTAACGTCTTCTCCAATCTGCTCTCGCCCGATATGGGGATTGACGGACTAGCGGCGAGCCGATATCAGCCCAACGCTGGTCTAGAGCAGCGTATCTGAAAATCGAAGAGATAATAAGTACTGTCATGCAAACAGTGCTGAGCTAGGTGTACACAGGTGTAGGGGGTGGGGGTGGAGAAACAAACATAGACTGATTGCCACTTACCTGTACGCGTGATGGGACGTATAGCACTTTCTCAGCGTTGTTGTAAGACAATCCATTTCCAGGTATGGGTCCCAATCGAAAACCTTTGGCTTTTACCCAAAATCTAAATTTGGAGTTCTCGGCTGTTGGTGGTTCCTCTCCGGCCAAAATATGCACAATACGGGTATATTTCTTCCTCGTAACTGTCTTGGTCTTACCGCTGTCTCCATAATTCTGCAGTGCCCAGGTTTGAAATGTATCGTACATTATGTCTTTGTTAAGATCCTGCCCGCGTAATGCAGCAGACGACACACTGGAAAGAGTAGCAGACGACATTGTAGAACACAGGGCTAGACTGTTGTGATTACGGCTTCATAAGCATTCCTATTCAGGTATACACACACAAAATCGTCCTCCCTCAGTTGCTCGTCCAAATGAAAAGCTTCCAGTGACCACGACGGTAGAACACACGCGAGTCCGGAGTAATTAGCGCATTCGGCAAGTCTGACACCTAGGTAGCAAAACTGTGTACCAATCAAGACCCTTCGGCGCAGCTGTCCCATTTAGGAATACAGGAGACCCGGCATGCACACAATAATGGATCATTGATCTGGGGAGGAGGCATCGCCTGGAGAATCGTTAAGAAGAAGTGTGAAGTTTGGTTTTGTAAGTTGGCATGGCAGTTGCGACTGAGATCTCCGGCAGGTCGTTGTGATGTCCCGCCTGCTTGCCTTGACGACGGCCGGGATATGCGAATGTCGTGTGGCGTCCCAGGCTGAGGGCGGGACTTAGGGGGAAGGTTGTGGGAAGCTGAGGGGTCACTGGCCACCAAGCCCAAGGCTCATTCCGCGTCGTTTCGGGGTTGAAGGGGTCGGGGCTGGCCAAGAGATAATTTGTTTTAATTTAAATGCATTACAATATATGTTTATTCATAAGCTGCTCCGGAGAGGAAAACCTACCCGCAAAATGAAATTTTCCGCACTGTATGCATATGTTGTTCTACCATTACAGTTGGGTAATACAAATTGATGTTCATTAAGCGGAGGTAATCTGTACGAAAGGGGGTTAAAGTGAAAATAATGAGATGGTAGTTTGTGTAAGGTAATTGCGTGGACATATCCCGATTCTAAATTCTACAGAGTAACATTTATCAAAGGTGCGGGTTATGCGTCGAAGATTGGAAGCTTTGAAGCGTCTAACCTGTGTTTTCGTATTAGAACATGTCGAATGGGACACTTAAATCTACCTTTTATCGATTAAGTGATTTGTTCACTAGTTGACCGCTATGGAGGCTCGCGTCGGAACAGACTAGTGTAATGCAAACTATCCCAGGATCAACGACATGAATGTTAGCATCTCCAGCGCCAGTGACCGCGACGTCATACACAGCATGCCCAACACAGCTGCATTAGCGACATCTTTACAAAGGTCATTAACAATAATTAATGGTCAGATGAAAATAGATGCTTTAAGGCTTTAAGTTCATATGTATCTATTTTGCATTTTTAAATTCAAACTATATTTATAAATAACGCCATGTTGCGAGTAAGTACAGATATAAGAGGAAGTGCATAGGTTTGGAATTACTTCGCCGTTTCTTTTCAAAACCTTTAAGGAGAGTTGTAAACATGTTTTCTCACAATTTTCATAGCGCCGCTTCCCGTGGAGATGAAGATGACTTGGTGTATATAAATCGTTCCTGGGAAAAAGCAAAAGTCATGCAAATCGTTTTATTTCTATTAATAATCGATGCCATTGCAATAGATGAACATTTGTCTTAGCATGTAAAAATTAGCGAGTTTATTAGATCGCTAGTGCTACAAGATGGATTACGAGAACGGGCATGTTGGGTTTTTTTATATCCGTGCGAACTACCGCGAATACAGCTAGTTGGAGTTAAAATAACCCGTGCTGTTTGACATGGTTAAGAGGCAGGAATACTTAATGGCCCGTTAAGTCGAGGAAGAACTGGAAACAGCACGCAACTTCGTTAAATATTGTAACTAAGGCCCCGTCACTTGCTAATTACGGAGAAGAAATAGCTTGGTGTGTTATACGAGTAGAATGGTGGTCTATGGCGACAGTAAAACATATGACTGACAGCATCGTAACCGTAGACGTTGGGCTTTTGTTGTGACAGGAACGTCGGGTGTGCATGGGTTTTAAGTTTGATTTGTTGTGGAGGATACTGCTCTGTCTGTGAGCGCTGCATGGGATTACAGTCTTGAACCGCCCCCATTAGCCCGTGCAGGGACTAGCGGGGGGTACCTCGGGGAGCAGGTGGTCAGAGCTGGCCGGTGACAGTGGTCATTATAACGGCGAGTGATCAGATGCCGTTAACTGACTTCGTACGTGTGTCATTGACTGAAAATGATGCCAGCACGTAGGTGGGATGGTCGCGCTGTAGATGACATTGTCATACACAGAGGGCGTGGTTTGTCATACAGTCGATGTATGGTCACAACCCAGACGATAGGCGAGGTTGTCATACAGGAGTATAGGATGTCATACAAAAGATGGGAATTTTCACGCAGTAGGTGAGATTGTCTTACACAGAAGGCAAGATGATCATGCAATAAGCGTGATGTTTACTTTTATGTTATGTCACACAGACGATGTCAGCAGGAGAGACGATGTCATACGTGGGACAGTAAGCAGATAGTCATACAAAAGATGACATGGCCAACCGACAGGCGAAGATGGTCATACATAATTTGAGATAGTCATACAGTAGACAGATAGTCATACAATAGATGACATGGCCATACAATAGGCAAGATGGTCATACAATAAGTGGGAAATATCACACAGAAGGTGATATGGACACATGAAAGTAGGTGACATCATCGCAACTCAACAGATGTATCACATCCAGATAGTTGATTGAATTTCATACACTTGACAGGATGCTTGACACCCACACAGTAGTTGAAGTGCTTGATATTCACGCACTAGGGGACGTTACACAGTAACCGAGATACTTGACACTCATACAGTAGGTAAAGTGCTTGATATTCATGCAGTAGGGAATGTTACACAGTAACCGAGATGCTTGACACTCATACTGTAGGTAAAGTGCTTGATATTCACGCGGTAGGGAACGTTACACAGTAACCGAGATGCTTGACACTCATACAGTTGGTGAAGTGATTAATATTCACGCAGTAGGTAATGTTACACAGTAACCGAGATGCTTGACACTCATACAGTTGGTAAAGTGCTTGATATTCACGCATTAGGGAACGTTACAAGTAACCGGGATGCTTGATACTTACTAGATAGGCGAGATGACCAGACTACGCATTAGATGAAACCCTCGATAATTCCTCAGTAAGTGAGACCCTGGGGTCACACAATAGGCGAAATGTTTTATGCTCACTCTGAGAAGCAGAAGTTTGATACTTACTCTATGTGACAAAACCTTGATACTTACACTATGTGACAAAACCTTGATACTAACTCTGTGTGCTAACTGTTTAGCAGTCACTATGGAAGCCAATACTTGATACTCACTCTGTGAGCCAAATGTTTGACCCTCACTCTGTGCCAAATGCTTGGCACCCCATCTCTATGCCAAATGCTTAATACTCAATATCTGTGCTAAATGATTAGCACTCATTTAGTCTGACAACCCGTGATGCTCACTCTGTGTGCCAAATGCTTTATGCTCAATCCCTGAACCAAACGATTGACACTCATCCTGTGCCAGATGCCTGACACTCACCCTGTGAGACAAATGCTTGACGCTTTCTCGATGTGCCAGTGCCTGACACTCACTCTCTGAGCCAAATGCTTCATGCTCCCTCAATGCGCCACTGCTTGATGCTCACCCTGTGAGCCAGATGCTTGATGTTCACTCTGTGTGCCACTGCTTGACAACCACCCTGTGAGCCAAATGCTTGATGCTCACTCTGTGTGCCACTGTTTGACAATCACCCTGTGAGCCAAATGCTTGATGCCCACTCTGTGTGGTACTGTTTGACAAGCACCCTGTGAGCCAAATGCTTGATGCTCACTCTGTGTGCCACTGTTTGACAATCACCCTGTGAGCCAAATGCTTGATGCTCACTCTGTGTCAAATGCTTGATGCTCACTCTGTGTCAAATGCTTGATTTTCACTCTGTATGCCACTGCTTGACAGTCTATGCTTGATGCTCACTCTGTGTGCCACTGTTTGACAATCACCCTGTGAGCCAAATGCTTGAT
>VKKT01000784.1:119838-135550 GCA_008038995.1 Haliotis laevigata
ACATACTTTGAGTTTAGTTCACACACATACCCGCATAGACATTTATATGTCAGACATATATGTACTCAGTTTTCTCTCTCCTTCCTGTCTCTAGTTTACTATCTATAGCTTTAAACCATTCATGCATGAATACCAGTGTTTGTGTTCTTCAAAGTTCTACACATACAAAATGCACCACATATATCGCAACAGCCTTTGAACATACACTGAGAGTGTATGTCCTCCTGCTGTTTTACTACTTTTGCATGAACTAAACTTAAGCTTTGAGCAAAACATCGTTCAAAAATTCATTCATACATCCATTCATGGGAAACGGGTTGTATCAATGTATATGTCAGTCAAACATTCATTTAAAGAATGTCATTCAGACATTCATTTAAAGAAATCCACAAACTGAACGATGTAATTTGTGCCGTACAGTTAAGGGTGCAGCTAGGGAACTGTTAAGCTTCAATGCTTTTGCTGGGAAGTCAGTGAGGACGCGTATTTTAATTAAACTGCGTTTTGGTTGAAAAGAAATGTGATAATTGGTCGGCAAGATCTTCGTGATGGTGTCCTCGACTGTTGTTCTTCCCGTGCAAACATAACAATGCAATGTAAATGACTATTCAGATCATCTTGCTACATAATGCCCTCAGATTGTTCTAGGAAACTAGATTACGACGGATAGACTGTTCTTATTGTGTATGATGCAGGGATCCCCAAATACATCCACTGACATAAAAATATTGGCCCATCCTAAAATGTTATTCGACAAAATTTTCTCCTGTTGAAATGTTGTACTGGGCAGGGAATCACGTTTGTTAACTGGAAAGGTACATGAGGTGACATATGTGTTTAGCTTGGATGTAGACAAGATGATGTAGTTCTTTTTCTGATGTTGATGGCCTAATGCATTATTATTTTGGGGTGATTGTTACTTTCTTAATTACTATTAGTAAGCAGTTAAACATATGAAATTTATAATTTCATCATCTGGTTTTGATTAAAGACCTTACTTCCTACCCCATGCTTAATCCCCACCCTTTCTTGCAACCCCTGTCTTGCAGCTTTAATGAGGTGCTGACATAGAAAAGGTCACATCATAACATTTCCTTGTGGACTTAGGGATAAAAAGCATCTGGTATGACAAATGAAGGTCGATGTGGTTTGATAGGGCAAACATAAAGGGCTGATCCGTCAGCGTGACATAATATGCTACCATCAACAATGTTCAATCATGTATGTTGCCTTGTGAGACCACACGTATTCAGTTCCTGGGCAACTTAGGGATAATCGCACGTTACGTACCACATGTACAGACCACCCTATGAGCCTAGACAAGGAATATGTCATCTGTTTCGTCAACGTCAGCCATCATATGAAGGAATATCGCCAAATTCAATTTCATAGAATGTCCTGGGCCGAAATTATTTTAGGGCCAACTTTATTGTAGCTGCGACCCTCACGGAATGCGAGTACTACAGATACAAAGTGCTTGCTCGGGCATTTCGTGAACACCCTGTACCATTGTGAGTTTATAATGATTCTTAAGTGTAGGATTTTGTGAATTGTTCCTTCCATATTGATAAAACTTTTTTGTATGTGACAGCTTCACTAACACTGAATCACCGGCCTCTATCTTTGGTCATTGCCCTGAAGACATAGTTACATATATTTTATGCTGAACCATAATCTTGTTAGAGAATTTTCTGCATGGTAAGCAAATTGTGTATCGAAGCGTTCAGTGCCTTGATCAAATTGTGATTCGATTTATAGAGCTATACATCGACCTAGCATCATTCTCGCACCTGCGAATAGATCAAAACGCTTGAATTAGGATAAATAAATTAAATCACTGATCTGTGACCAGTAAGGCCACCCTAAGTAAAGCTTATCTCATAAGATTCGCACCCAGTCATTCAGAACACAGGACTGGTGATCCGTAGAGTATAAGACGTACTATCTGTCCTATAGCAGTGTCCATGGTTCGGAACTGACTGAGCGTGTAAGACTTCTTCACCCAGCGTGTATACAGATGAATAGCATAATTAGTTGTCCAGTTAAAGTGACCAGAGTAGACATCTTCAATTCTTCCCAGGTCAGGGTTTA
The DNA here is from genome assembly GCA_008038995.1 of Haliotis laevigata. Lineage (NCBI taxonomy): Eukaryota > Metazoa > Mollusca > Gastropoda > Lepetellida > Haliotidae > Haliotis > Haliotis laevigata. The sequence continues at coordinate 121,930 of VKKT01000784.1, forward strand.
TCAGAGTGTCATTTTCTATATGGATGAGGGAAGGGTTTTCCTGAGCCAGACGGAATGGGACAAACGTTGAATGAATTCCCCATTGTCTTGGATTGTAGGTTTTATAGCTGTCGTGCCATATAGTCAGAAAACGGGCGTTTGGAATAGAAACCATCACAGAGTTTCCCAGGTTTTGGGCATTTTCGTGGCCCATTACGAACTCGTAGTTTCGGAGATCATCGAAGCTTTTCAACACAAGTTGGTCGCAGTCTAAATAGATGCCACCATATTCTGAAAAAGACAGAACATAACTGTAATACTCGTCAAACATTCTATATCAGGACATATAAGCAGGGGAAGACACTAAAATTATGTATGTGCATTTAATGCCCATTGTTATGTACAGACGGTCTTCTGTTGAACTCTTCACCTCCAGCTCCACTTATTGTGGGACCACCCAGTGCATGCGTGATAATCTCAATAGCTCTTCTGTAAAGACTCTCTTAAAAAGTGACTACACTGAGAAAAATACAACCGAGAGAACGAGAGAAAATACTTAAGAAAAGAGGGCTAGTTCTGCTCCACGAAGCACTCGTCTTAAATACACTGTAAACCTTTCTCATAATTAACTCATAAAGCTCACTTATCCGTGTATATAACACAAGGAGTGTAAAGAAGGAAACTTTATCTGGGCATAGCCTCAAGCCTCTGACACTTTTAGATCGTATATCATCACACACAGTGTGTAGGAGTGAACACCCTTTTATTACCACAACATGTAGGACTCGTTGTAATTCACTTCACACTGGCCGCTGTTGATACCTGAGCCGTGTGCTAGCTGTCAACATACTCATAAATAACACTTTCACACAATTTCCTAAAATCGTTACCACTATACCACGGCAATTGACTAACTGAATTGGAATGTGCTTCAATTGGCCCTCATTGTTTTCCGCGGCATTTTACCCCGCCTTCGACTGATGAGGTCCTCCAACTGATGTACACAGATCATCATTTTATATTCCGTCCTAACATTCCCTGTTTTATGGGCTCGATTGGACCGTAATACGTGAGATTAGTCTCATGTTGGAGTGTTTTCATTCTTGCAAGTCAGGGGGTTTAGAAAATGTTGTATATCACCCCGCTGTCACATTTACGAGATGGTTTAGTCACGGTAAGTTACGTGCAACGTTAACATGTCATTATAATACTGTAAATCACGTATATTATCATACTTCGGAAATGAAGGCGGATTAGATTTACATTAAAGAAGACTACTCAAAACTACTACGAGTCCGGGTTATACTGACAAGATATTCAGTTTCAATAAATGTTGGTTTTACTTAATTACGGACGTATACGTCATTGTACATATTTTACAACATATCGCAGTAGTTAAGTTAAAACTAACCTCGGTTTTATCCTTTTTTCTAGATTAAACCTTTGTTTAACGTGAAAATATGGATTTCACATTGTGCCTTATCAGTTACTCTCTACGCAAGAAAACATACTGAACTTCTTTTATAGTAAATTCAATAGAATTATATTTAATTATCTTGTTTTAAAGTTAACGTATATGCCTGGTTCACTAAAATGTATTAATGCAGATTCATGAAAAATTACCGACTTGGAAATAATGTCTTCATAGAGGCAATGAATTAAATAGTTGTCTCTTCAGAGAGATGCTTTGCTGATGTCATATACTGAGGCCGATGGTTTAAGAGGTCACGTGATAAAATATGTACTTGTAACTTCTGTACTTGGTTGAAACATTCACACCGTGTTTAACATCTTAACATGAATGTCAATTTTACAGTTGAATAGCTTTTCGGATGGATGGATCACTATGTGTATGAATGATGAGTTGATGGTGTTTTGAACGGGCTACACTGTTGGTTAGAATGAGGTATGTATCTAGATTAAAAGGGAGTGGTCCTTATGATCTGAATTGAGCTGTGGCTTGTAATTGGATCTTCAAAAAACACACCTAGGCAAGAGGGATCGCCTACACCTATCATACATAAACACACATATAGAATGTTAGTAAGTGTTAAGTATCTATTAAATTATCCCACCCTATTCTCACTCTTACCCCTAAATAGAATAGTAACCTGGTGGGTCGATGACGTCATCGCCTGGCGTTTCAACTTCACCCCTACAGGTGTGTCATAATACAGAAGTGTAAGTCATGTCGGATCACGACATGTTATATTTAGGTTCATAGATGCAGGCAATACATAATGTTGCAATCGCTGAAGCTGTGTTATCCCAACGGGTGGTGACGTCCTGTTTGCATGTGATTTAAATTATGATTAATACATGTAATAATATAACTGTGTAGCGCTATATGATTTAGAAACTAAAACACTCTCATGTGCTTTAAATGAGTTTTTTGTTTCACTTTTTTATGCTCCGCAGCATAACCATACATAGTTCATTGTGATGAGTTGTGAAAGATGCACGACACACAATGGCACAGCCAAATAGACTGGTAGCTGTGAAAAATATGTTTGCAAACTAATCACAATGAAAACAAAATCGGTGTTCGCCTGCACTGTTTTGTTAAGGATATTAAAACCAAATTTATTTACTTAACTATGCTTGTTGAGCATACATTAAATGTACGTTTATCACAACGTAGAAACTTTTAATTGTCTCATTAAAATTGGACATGAGATTACCTTTCCAACATAAAACGTAAAGTTAACAAAACTACCAACTGAAAAAAACATCACAAAAATGAGTGAAATAGATATTGGCCGTGCGTAGAACTACTTTGGGAATATATTCCAATATAGGCCAGTACTTTCTACCAACACATACCATCAACATTGTGTACTTTACTCTGGCAAGCTGCTTCAAGGAGCTAAACATGTACAGATACCCTCAAATCGGTTTTCCACGTAAATCAACAGAAACTGCTAGTCATTACGTTATCAAATGAAGTACATGCCAGTTCAGTAACATCAAGTATGGTTGTATCTCGATCAGTTTTGAAACGGTGGGAATTTCAGTACAGACAAATTTTGACAACTAACACCTACATACAAGTTTAGTTTGTGTAACTTCAAATTGACAACATGACCATAGTATATATCTTATCAACGAGCCGTCAAAATATTATTTTGCCAACTTGTAAACAAAGCCAGATACCGTCTTACATTATGACTGTGCTCATATATATACACATATGTTCATGTACTAATTTTCGCTTCAAACATATAGACTTCAGAATTGTTGAATTTATTTCTAAGAAAAAAAGGTATGCATTTGAAATATGACTGATGTTTCCACTACACATTAAATTTGAAACGTTGTACACTTAACGTGTGGCGTAATTTTGTACCGTTGCCTATATGCGTTTCAACTAAGCACTAAACTATCACATTTACCTTTAAGCGCCTCAATCCTTGCAATGTCCGATTTGTGCTGAATAAATCCAAGCCTTTTCCCAAAAATCCGTTCAGGTGCTTGTCTTCGCACGAACAAGATGTTTTTCACGGTCCTCATCAAGTTCTTCCAATATGGACCGAATGGAAGATAGTCTGCATGGAACATGATCACACAGGGATTGAGAAACTTGGCAGCACTTAGGACACTGAGGAACGTGTACACATCCATCGTATGTTTGGTGAACCAAACATAATGTACAATTCTGGGCACTTTCTTCTTATCGTAACAGTGCTGTTTGACATATTGTTTCAAACATGGGTCCTTAAATGTCATCAAGAAAGCCGATGTGTCTTCAGGCAGGTCCCCCATCACAGACACTGACTGTTGGTTTTCACATTTTATTTCAAACCGTTTGTTGTCGTTCACTGACGGTTTGATGAGCACGTTTCCACAGTTCCTTGTATTACGGGTGGTGTTGGTATGTTTCACCAGACAAGGGCTGCAGACATGCCTGTTAAGCAGTGGCTTCGGTGTTGCACTTATATCAAACCGAGAATCTGCAACAAACAGGATTAGAATATTATGGTAGTCAGACTAATTTGAAGAAGTTGAAAATGACTCTAATGCTGGTTCACCAAATACGTATGAAGCTGTGTAATTCACTCGGGATATGAATGCCTAATAAAAGTATGCATATGCGTATTCGTTGTGTGTGTATTCTTTATATGTGTGGGTTTGTTTTGTTTTTGTTTTGTGTGTGTGTGTGTGTTTGTGTGTGTGTTCTTTATATATGTGTGTGTTTTGTGTGTGTATTCTGTGTGTGTGTAAGCTTCTTTAAATTTGTAATTATAATACTTTCGGGAGAAACAAACTAGTAAACTATTTATGTTAATTTAAAGATGCATAATTTGTATATTCTTAAAGCCTTACTTCAATGAAGATTTCCTGACTAATTAAGCTTTAGAATTCAGGAAACTGTAAACGCACTGTCAACACCCGTGACATTTGATGTATCTTCCTTCCTCAGATAACGAGATTGTAAAAAGAAGATAATTGAACGCGCGTGGCGAACATCCACCATTGCTAGTCATATGCTATGTGTTCGCTCATCGTTGTTGGTGATAGATATATACATACGTACATATACCGTATATACTGGTATGTAGCAAATAAAGCGTTTAAATATGGCTTATCTAGATGCACCAATAAATCATTGGTATCTATCACTTTTGTAATTTTATATCCTTTCTGTGGTCCCTCAAGACCATATAATTATGCTGCACTATTTAATTCATAGTCTACACAGGTTAATATAATGTGACGATTGTTTATTTGTACCAACAGACATCAGTGTGCTTGTATAGATATACACATGTGTTTGTGCCTGTTTTCATCATAAACGGGCAACATGGTTCTAAGTTAGCAAATATGGAAATTGGTATTTTCAACTAAATTAAAACCCTCAGACAAAAAGTCAGAGACAAGAACCATTTCATTTTCATTGTCATTTAAATATGGCTCAGAACAGCGTGCGTTGAATTCCGTACATAATAAACAGATTTAAAGAAATAAATATTGATATTTCAAATTCAGAAGAAACAAAGTAATTGTGTATCAAATGTTTGACACAATTCGGTCCTTTAACCCCAATGATTTCTATTTCGTCAGATGGTCGAAGCAAGATATTCTCTGGAGTTGATGTCAAAGGACACCCGTCACAAAAACGTCGAAGGTCAAATCAATCATTCATCTTGTAAATATGGGGACGTTTCATAAAAATAACATTCACATATTCTGAAGGATAAGTATGTATAAATCATATTACAAAAACATTGGAGAGATTCTTTAGCTTCCTCAAAATATATTTCACATTTTGTTGTTACGCCAAAAGCTGAGTTACTGCAGAACTTTCTCAACATGAAGGGAAAATCGACATTCATAGGATTTACATATTCTGAAGGATATGTATGTATGAATCATATTACAAAAACATTGGAGAGATTCTTTAGCTTCCTCAAAATATATTTCACATTCTGTACATTTTGTTGTGACGCTAAAAGCTGGAGTTACTGCAGAAATTGCTCAACATGAAGGGAAAGTCAACTTTCGCAGGATTCACATATATGAATAAATCATATTACAAAAAAGCATTGGACAGATTCTTTAACAACCTCAAACTATCTTTCACTTGTGTTCAAATGTACCTTTACTGTGTTGCAAGGAGATACATCTATCAACAGCATCCTGCAGTTATTGTGACATTGGCAGAGACGATGCATCTGAACTCTGCTGTAACCTATACAGCTATGTCGTGCACTGTCCACCTCAATATGGGGCCATTATACAGGGACACAATGGACATCCCACAGTTTCAGGGACCAACATTATTCCCGGGGTCCTCTTACCCTTTGTAACACACTTCTGCTCCAGAAATTCATACGCTCATTATGAACTACTTGTGACACTTTATTTATCCATGAAATCATCTTTCATCAACCATGAAACTTGTCGATAAAGAACGTAATATAACAAATTGTAGGGAGGGACTATTGTCTATCACAACCTTTATTTACCTTAAGGAAAACACTTATAAAGGAAATGCCCCACATTGAAATATTCAAGCCGTGTGAATGCAACACTTGTCCTTGATAGTTGGTCGATGTCGAGCTGTCACGGGTTAATTATGACCGTTAACGGCCATTCCATACAGTGGACTATTTCAAAGACGTAAGAGGGCTACGGGATAATTGGACGTCTCTGGCATTTTTTAAATGTATGGCTGCCAAAATTCATCTATAGAGTAAGTATATTTTAAGAAAATACCACTCCTGAATGTACCTTTGTCACAAAATATCCAAGACATTCCACCTCCCCTCAGGGTTTAAAGTATTATTTTTTTTCAAAATGAGAAACGTTTACTCATTCTCTGGAGGAGACATACGCGAAATTAAGCAGAACACTTTGTTCACATACCGCTGTGTTGTTAATCCGAGATGCGAATGGGTCTTCGGAAATAAGTGATGTTACAATATGTCACTGCAGCGAATATCGACCAACATTATGTGGAATTAGATTAAGATGGGGACATTTCATTCATTGTATAATGAAATATATACCTTCCCCCCATTATATAATTCATTCAACTCAGCCGAGTACAACATCTATAGTCCTACATAGAAAAAGTTGAATTTCATCCATGTTAAATGTGCCAGAAAACAGTTGTCACTATAATTATGTTACATAAAAGAGTTCAAGACTGACGATTAAGCAATAGGGATGCCGTGACGAGCCAAGTTTGACGTGTCAAAAAAGGAGGAATTAAAGGATTTATGTTGTCCGTCGTGTGTCAGATATCAAAGGATTTAGGGATTAAGCCTTCTAGCAGGATGCCCCATTAGGCATGACAGAAGACGAGGGGGCGTAATAGTGAAAACAGAATGAAGCAGCTGCCCCGGAACAGACTGAACAGAACATCATTGTAGCTGTTTATCTTGTTAATAACATGTTCTCGTATGTACTGTTGTAGAAAATGAAGTTAGGGTTTTTGGAGTCACGTTTATATGTTTATCTAGAATTTAGGAGTATAGAACATGTGACGCATTTTATAATCCTTCCCTCAAGGAGTGCACATTTCTCAGAGAATGCTACCTAAATAGTAAATATAAAGAAATCATGTTTGTCATTAGTTTATTTGCACGTCCGATTAGGTTAAACACAAAAATGTGATTTTGTGACATTTCTTGTAATATAAGTCTTAAAGTCTTAACTATACGTAATTAATAATAAGTTAATCATCACACCTGTTTTTAATCATGCATTCTTACTGAAAATATCTTTCAGACATTAATGTTAAGAAATCCCGAAGAGCACTATCGCATTTCAGATGTAGTTCTCATGATCTTCCAATAGAAAAAGGTTGACATTTGGGTTATAAAGGGAAAACCGATTGTGTAAATATTGTACTTATCAGGAGGTAGAAGATGAATATCATTTCTTGCTTGTTTATCCACTGTATACACATTATTGTTTCTATTTGAACCCCCGAACAGACAGATTCTATACCCTCATGTCATCCCAAAATCAAACAGTAACAAAATACCTTGCAATGTGTATATACCAAGCAAAAAATCTCAGATCCTCTGGATTACTGATGTGATATCATTAACGATATATTCATTTCTATTGTACCCTTTGCTAGTGTATGTAAAATAGGCATGTGGCCTTTTCAGTACTGTAAACAAAAGATTAAGAATGGGGACAGATTTTTTTATGGATATACAGCTTCTTTATTCTGTATAGGCGACGTTTCGACATAGACTCAAGCACTTGCTTGACAACGACATCAGAATCTATGTCGAAACGTCGCCTATACAGAATAAAGAAGTTGTATATCCATAAAGGAAATTGTCCTCATTCTTCATCTCCTCAACTTCTCGAATGCCAATCAAAGAAGAAATACACGAATGATTGATTGATTGATTGATATACGTATTATGCTTAAAATCTTAGAAAAAATGGAAATACAATAAATTGCAAATTTTGCTCCATCATTAGAATACTTTACACTTACCTTGTCCTGCTAGACGTGACAGTTCTCGCACTTGTAGGAAAGACAGAGTAAAGACACACACAGCTAAGCCAACAAGAGAGAAGAAGGTTGAGAGTATCCTGAACATACACCAGCAGAAAGGACGGCATCGGAATGTACACGTCATTTCCAATGTTCTTAAATGAAGATTGTTCAGCTGAACCTTTGATGACTCGCTTTTGCACATTAAAAGACTGTTTCAGCGCAGTTCATTATAATAATTCGATATGTACAAATATATAAAGTTCTTCGAGTCATCATTACAGTAAGGTTTCCGATATCCATTTACTGGGCGAAGTATGCTGTTGTCTTTGAGAATCCCCCTGTTTGTTTGACTTTAGTAACGCGATGACTCATTTCAGAAACATCAATGTGGATTTGTTTGAGATCAAACTATATATAGTTGATAGATCCTTGATGAATATGTTACCGAGGTAGCCAGTGTTACGTTACAGGATTGGGCTCGTGTATATTTCATACCGCAGGCTAAAATGTGTTCAGATCCTCGCTATAGACGGTATGACGCCAACCAATCAGCTGTGAGATGAAACACCCGATGAATAGTTTGACAGACAGTTCGTGTGGTTTCCAGTTCTGTTGGGTGTTATTAAAATCCTTTAGATCTGTGTAACAAATCGATGACAGCGTTTAATGACGTCAGTCAGATGGCTTAATCGCACGTTGTTGTTCCCGAAGAATAACTTCATCAATGCTACTGATATTAATCCGTATTTGAAATGACATTTTTATCAATCCTGAACAAGTCTAAAGCAATTGCAAGCATTGTCTATCACAACTCAGTACTTGAACAGTGCCTCTCCAATGTCTGGTACACCACAACTGTCTCGTAAGGTCCTCCGAAGTATGACGCTAGGCGTTGTGTTGAAGGTCTGTGGATCTTCTGTCACGTCGGAGCGTAACACCCGTAAACAGCCAAGCCTATCTTAAAACGATCACCGTTGAAACACTTGCGTTTATAGACATAGCACGTCGCATCTCATTCCTTTAGAACAGGTAACCACGCTGTGCCCAGTGTGCAACGCTGTCACAAGCGACCAAGCTCATCGAGTTACTCCAAGCATTGGTTAATTTTTTTGAACTGGTCACCTGAGAAACACGACCCTGTCTCGGTTCCAATTAGGCGACACTGTGGCCTTGATAGACTGTGAATTAATCAATTAGTCTTTATGTTATCTCGTCTAAGGCTAAGATGTCAACAATGACTTGTTTTCCAGACCGAATAATGGCCCCAGTAGGTCCTCACCCTTGCGCAGACCACTGGACCATTACGATTTCCCCTAACACCATGTTATCCCGATGAACAACGATGTATGAGCCTCGTCGTGGATTAGAACATTTCCTTTATCAGTCTCCAGTTTTCACAATTTTCGAAGCATGTGAACCCCCAGCATGTCTTAGATATAAATGTTGTGCTCCTATTGAAACGACATTTTATGTTATACCTAGCACCAGCTATTTGTAGCCTTAAGGGGGCTCAAACACTATAGGATACAACAGCAACGCGCTGTCAAGATACATTACACTCGAATCGGTTTCCTTTTCACCTCCCAAGGAAGACATGGAAACTATCATCAAACGAAGAGCTGAGCTAACATAAACAGCACGAAAGTGATCCTTGAAGTAACAAAGGCGTTTCGGGACAGACAAGCCTAAAACTAATTTTCTGATATGTTTTGAAACTTTCTGCGTATTTCCATGTTGTGTATTTGTGTAACTGGGAGTTGTTTCTGAAACAGGTACGACGATCAGTTGCAGCAGATACTGGGCGACGTCCCACCAATAATGTTTAACATACATTATTTATAGAATAAAACAACAAGGAATAATCCAAGATTGTCAGATTAATGGGTTTCGAGAGGCATGCAAAGCAATTCAGACCTAACAGAAATAATCCGTCCATTATCCTAATTAGAAAGAATAAGGTTGCCATCGTCTTCAAAACATAATTTTCTAATTCAGCTCTTCAGTAATTGAAGCTATTTTTGTTGTGGGCGGTTTCACTCAAAACAGGACAACAAACTATTTATCTGTCATATTCCTACTTTGGCTTCAGTTTTTAAAATGCTGTGAATGGCGACAGATCTCTAATCTTGTGTGATTGGTTTGTCGTCAAAGGATGTGAGTGAGTGTCGCTTTATGAAAGTGTGCATTACTCCGGACTTCATGACGCCGGTGAGTCATTAGTGTCCAGTCAGTGAGGACAGTGGCGGAAAGTACAGGAATTATAGACGCCATCAGGGCACGGTGACATGCAGACAGATATGTGAAACAGGTTATGATGACATGCAGCATGTACTTGGGACTCTACTGATGACATATCAACATGTTTGTTCTGTGTGTGGTAACAATTTCGAGACAAACACTTTCTCCCAAGAAGGATAACTGTGTTGTGATGTTTATTTATTTAAGTTGATGTTTACAAAGTCTATTTTACTTTTTGTTTTATTTATTGCACATACACATACACACACACAAACACACACACACACACACACATTATACGACGAATAAATATCTGGAAGAGATACTCTCGTAATTGACATCATGAGTACCGATCCATATATTTGGGAAACCTTCACTGACACTAAACCAAGCCACAAGGCCTGACCACCCAATCATCATACTAAAGCTTCTTAGAAGTACAGGCTGCTTGGTACCAACATGTGACGCTTCCCGGGGTCCCCATGGACTCGCTAATGACAATAACAGGTTATTTCAATCACATTAAACTATATGCGTATGAGGCCTTAGATTAGCCGTCAAGTTTGACAGCTTGTGTCACCGAGGCCAACATCATCAACGTCAAGACATAATCACGCTTGAATGTAATGACAAGCCTACAGATCATACCTCCACAGTGACAATTATTGTCAACTGTCACATTAGGTAACAGTGAAAGACTGCATTTGTAAGTAGGAAAAAACTTAATTGTCAGCTTCCTTTCAGCATCTGCATCTCATTTTAAGTTCATGAATGCCGGTAGTAGTCCAGACATATATTTATAATAGTTTAATCAAAATGCCTCAATGGGGATTTAATGTTGGTATGACACACGTAGTGTATGTTGGATCAGATGGAAATGAAATTAGGCTGAAAGTATATAAAGAATGTTGAGGTGTCACCAACAAACGATCCGCGGAGTAAGGTAAAGATACAATACTCATACAGCATTAAACCGTCCACCCAGACCACTCGTGAGACATATATTACTTGTGCATCATGTCGTGGGACGCCCGTGATAGCGCATTTATACACATGGGAGTTCTCCCCACGAAATGAACCCACTAAAGTATCAACATCACTCGCTTATTACTCATCGGTGGTACACGAGTATAAGCAAGGATTATATACAAAATGAACCGCAAGATGATTAAATGATACACCACTTAAAGTGTTTACAAACAATCTTAATGAACTTGGATACATTTTTAAAGGCAGATTTTGTACTCGAAAAAAGTTGACGGAACTTTGACAAATTCGGTCAGGAACAAAAAGTTCTTTTAACAATGATTTACGTATGTCTGCAAAGTAATTACATTTAAATATATAGTGAACCTCATCTCCAATCAAATTAGAATCACATAAATTACAAAATATGTGTTCTTTAGGGCATTTTGCCATTTCCAAGTTTATGGTTCTAAATGTTAGGATCGGTTTAGAAATATCATTTGAGAGACGTAGGTATTGTTCAGATTTGGGAGAGCGCTTCAGAACCTTATAATATATTTCTTTAGAAGTAATGCTTATCGCCCGTCCATGATTGTAACAATTGGTCTGTTAAACTTGACTCAACTTTGGAAATGATCCATGAGTTTGAGTATAGATGAGGTTTGTTAAAAACATCGGGCAACCCGCACTTACCGAGAACAGGTTTAATAGGACTTAGTTATTTGATAACTAGACATAGTTATTTGATATTTTGTTTTGTTTAGTAATATCTTGAAGAATAAAAGCTGCTATTTTTGTTATTTGGATGTGAGAATGTCAACTTACACCCATACTAAATTAGTCGTTTCGAAAGTTTCCCCGTACACCATGAAATTAGGTGTGTTATATTTTAAACCAGTACTTAATTTAAATTTTAGATGTACTCTTTCAATCATGTCAGTCATGTCCCTATATTTCACATCCATACAACAATATAAGTACTATTAATCTATCAAATGCAGAAAGTAGCAGATCTAGTAGCAATTTAACATTTCTAGCAGGTTTCAGTAGCGCTATTTATGCCTTCATACCGAGATCAGCTATGTGTTTAACAGCTAAATTGATACGACCATTTCTGTGCAGTAGAGTTCCTAGGTATCTGTAAGTGTCTACAACTTCTAACTTATTGTCATATAGCGCAAAGGATTTCTTATAACTAGCTGCAGGTCCGGAACAAAACACAATGATTTTAGTCTCACTATCATGAGTTTCAGCTAAGAGGACTGTATCGTCTGCATGAAGTAGAACTAGCAGTTGATATAAATAATAACCTCATCATTATCATTCTGATTCATCACCAACACACTTTGCACCTTGTCTAACTCTAACACAATCAAAGAAATCTAATCTTTCCGATTCTACCAAAACGCTGGATTGTATATCATTATACATATTTTGTTTTACTGTCAGTATTTTACCCGTGATACCAGTTTGTCTTAATTTGGCCCACAGCCCAATTCCCCAAACTTAATCAAATGATTTAGGTGGTGGACTTAAAAAATAAATGGTTTATTGGCTCTGAAAGACTGTAATCTGTTTCCTAATTTAAATATCTCGGAATAGTGTTTTCCTGCTGGAACCTTTTTTCAAGAGCTCGTGAGGTTCTGTGTAAAGAAGCCGAGAAGGCGTTACATCCTACCAAAATATGATATGTCGATTCAAATCACTTTCCCCAGATACATTCCTTAAGATTTTTTATGGCAGAATTCCACTCTATGTTTTGCAAATCTATCCTCGGAGTTGGTTAGCCCTTATCCAAAAAAGCTGTTTTAGCGGAGTGGAAGATATCCACTTCCAGTCAATTATAAAACAAGAGTTATATCATACTGGTTACGATTACTCAGTCAGCCAGCCACAAGACACTCTAAACGTTCCTATAATATGATGAAAAATCTCGATGATAATGGAGATACTAACTGGACCGCTTCAGTTAGAACATTGTTATTTCAATACGGTTATGCACATGTATGGATCCACCAAACAGTTGGANATCCTAATATGTTCTATTCAAACAACGCTGTAGAGATATATATATTACCAAGGATGGTCATCCGATATTGCAAGCTCCAAATATTTGTATTCATATTCATTATTTAAACATGACATTCTCCATGAAACATATTTAAAAGCAGTATCCTCTATGCAACTCCGCAGATCTCTTACAAAAGTTAGATGTGGCATCAGTAAACTGAATGTACAAACCTATAGAAGATCCAAAGATGATGATATCAGTTCTGCCATGTTCGCCCATTGCGTCAATATTGTCCAGGACGAGTACCACGTTCTATTACAATGCCCTGTTTATTCTGATTTTCGCATAAGGTATATAACCCAATATTATTGTGTAAATCCCAATATACAGAAGTTTGTAAATTTACTTAAAGGTCACATGCAACGTAAAACACAACTTTGCAGATTCTGATACCTTTCGGT
>VKKT01000784.1:159370-170725 GCA_008038995.1 Haliotis laevigata
CTTAAACCGTGTCCAAGTGTTCTCAGTACCAACCTGCCCAGCACCTTAAACCGTGTCCAAGTATTCTCAGTACCAACCTGCCCAGCACCTTAAACCGTGTCCAGATGCGAAAGAAAAGAAAGGCAGAGCTCTAATATGAAACAAACATGAAGTAGTTAGGTGTATATCAACCAATCGATCGACCAAACAACCAACCAATCATTCAATTAATTAATCGGCAAGTGGTTTACAAAAACATCTTTTTCAGGATGCTGCTATTACGTCCCCGCAGGTAATGGGTCAGATATGCATATTGAAGATGCATTCATGTAGAAACAGTGCACTTCGTGGTAATTATGCTGAGCAGAAAGCAATAACAAAACATCGATTCATGAAAGAAATCCGACCTTCCCGTTTCCAGTATAAGATAGATCGGAATGGTTTAGGTGCATTTGTGGAATAAGTCGGTATTACATCAGCAACTGAGATAAAACCATTTGTTTCAGAAATCTCCAACTTTAAGAATGAAACACACGACACGATAATGTTTAGGCTATGTTCCTGATTAAAACATCTCATCATGGTTTAATTCTGGTAACTCCATATGGTATTCTTGATGCCTTTTAAACTAATTTCACCAAGGTAATGATGATACTGTAATATACTATTTGCATAGTTCTTGATGACATTTTGTCATTCAATTAAAACAAATCAATAAACTGGAAGACTTGTAAAGGTTGCTCCTTCACTGTTGTTTCTAGATGGCCTCACTAATCCTTGTTTCCCACAATACCATCACCTTCAGTTTGGTGAAACACATGTCCCCCAACAGCGCCCTGTTTCCCTGTACCATAAATATGCTTGTTTCTTGTGTTTCCTTTTCGTTTAAAGCCTCACTCGACAATATTCCCACTATTAGAAGGCAGTCTATAAAAATCGAGTTTCCAACACACAATCCAGTGATTGACATCATGAGCATCGATTTGCACAATTATGATACGGTGACAAGTGCCAACCAAGTAGGCAATCTTGACCACCCGATTCCGTAATGTACCTATTACGACAAGCATGGGTTGCTGACGATCAGTTCTAACCAGGATCTTCTCGGGTATTAGGATAAAGACTGACTGACTGAGTGAGTTTGGTCTAACGCCGCTTTCAGCAATATTCCAGCAACATCACGGCTGGGTGCATCAGAAATAGGCTTCACTCATTGTGCCCATGTGGGGATTCGAACCCAGGTGTTCGGCGTGACGACCCAACGCTTTAACCATTAGGCTACCCCACCGCCCCTGTCTTAGGATAAGAAGAACCTGAAGACATTGTATACTGCAATGAAGTCGTGATGCTTCAAACACATGCGACAAATGCAGAAGTATACTTAGATGACGAACTCTACACCACTTTTAAGGTACAGTTGCGCATGATCTTACATTCGACTCTTGCTCATGCGACAAATGCAGAAGTATATTTAGATGACGAACTCTACACCACTTTTAAGGCATGATCTTACATTCGACACTTTCTCAAAAGCTGTTAAATATGTGTCACAGCATGATACAGCAATACATGGTAGACATTTCAAATTTTAAGTTATAATTTTCGATACAATTCCCTTGATATGCATGTCAATCTCAAACATAAGTCGTACATAGAGTACGTTCCCATATGCAGCTGACAATCTTTCGGGAAAAGAATTAGTTTGGCCTTCGCTGTGGCATTTCATTGCCTTATAGATAGCAGATCTAACTGCAATTCCTGTATCAACTGAATGACTTATGCTCTTGAAATTCATGTTAGAAGAGAAATTTTGGTTTACACCTTGTGATTTGTTGGTGGATCGGACCTGACAGACAGATTATAGATTTGAGTATCACCTCACATAAACATGTACATATCTACATACAGCACTACACAAAGGTGGGTCACAAGTTAAGGGTGACATAGACTTACAATATATACATTATAGACGGTATAGACAATAGTGAGGGAGTTAAGCTTTCAGTAATGTTCCAGCTACATGGCGGCGGTCTGTAAATAATCGAGTTATGGTCAGACAACCTAGTGATCAACAGCATGATCATCAATCTACGCAATTGGGATACAATGACATGTGTTAACCAAGTCAGCGAGCCTGACCACCCGATCCCGTTAGTCACCTTATACTACAAGCATGGGTTACTGAAGACCAATTCTAACCCGGATCTTTGCGTATCGGTATACATAATAATAATAATGATAATAGAAATATAAATTAAGCAGAAAAAATATAATACATATCACTAGCCATATCAAATGTTTCTTCTTCGTTGAAGAATATATACGCAGATTTAGGCTGTAAAATATCGAAAAGGTGATCGTATCCTGCCCCTCCGGTGCCAACCGTCACAAACACATGTACAGGAAGTTCAATTGTTTACATTAAAAAATAAGGAAATATTTAGATCAATCAAAATATTAAACTGCGTCTGAGAGCATTTGTGTCACTGATGCGTTAAAGTTAGAAATTCCCTTCCCTTGTCCACCGTAAAACCTTTTGAAAGTTTTACAAAGGCCATGGGAAACTGTTTTGTTCAATGCTACGTTATGAAGCTCGTGTATTCCCAAATGCGACATGTGCAAACATAATGTAGACAGAATTGGTCGATCGAAAACAGAATGCACGTTTTCCACCCCGGCTGTTGTTGTCATGGATAAGGGTTAAGTTAGCTGTGCGTGTTGAAACTGAATCAATGAAACGATTGACAGCCATTACATAATTAACGCTGTCGTTTCCACCCCACTGTGACAGTTGCGGCTGATTCAGGTTGTTTGCTGCTATGCCTCTGTAATCGCATTGCAACTCCAACTGTGGTCGCTTTTTCCTTTCGTGGCTTATGTAAATGTTTCGCTGATATGATATCACGCAATCGAAAGTCATTGATAAAATACAAACCATCAAAGATACGGTACACAAACTTAAGTGAAAAAACGTACGACAGTAAAGCTACCCTAAATAGAATCAAGTGTATGAAAGCAGCTGTCATGTCTTTTAAGAATGCATTACCTCCTCGTCTGTGGATAACGTTATATACCACACAGTGATTAAAATCTCATGCAAACTGTTTTGTCTTCGTTGCAGGTGACCATTGTAACTTGTGCATTTGATGAGAAAGGTGTGGGTAAAACATTATAGAATGAATAATTATATTTTTATTCACATTCCAATAAGTTCGCTTTGGCTGAAAGTGTACCTGAAGACGAGTAAAATATTAAAGTTGACTGGTTGTTGTTTAACGCCCTGAGTAATATTCCAGCTACACGGCGGTGGTCTTTAAATAATCGAGCCTGGACCAGACAATCCAGTGATCACCAGCATGAGCATCGATCTACGCAACTGACTGACCACCCGATACCTTTAGTCGCCTCTTACGATAAGCATGGGTTACTGAAGACCAATTCTAACCCGGATCTTCACGGGTTAATATATTAAAGGTTTTGAATATAAAAGTATCATTAAAATACTTGATATTTATTTAAACAGGTGAATGGTGAAACATCAATGTATAAAACAGCTGTAAGACACCTCCAGGTTCTACAGTACCATACCCGTATTGGTGAACATGTGAAAGATGTGATTTCATTGTGAAGCACACAGGACCATAATTCTCGTAACTGAAATACTCTTGAAAGGGACATTGCAGAATCAGTGGTTGTTTGGGTGTATCTTGCGCGGTATCTCAACTGGCAAATTGGCTAGCACTATAAAACAGTCATTAGCCCTGAGTAATACAAGACCATGTCTGCAATAATCTCTCTACAGGTACATTTACCTCCTTTCTTCAAAGCCACATTTAGAGTTACTACCGGAAATGTTAGTATGAACGTAAGAATATGTGTGTGCATTGTACCTGATATCTCCGTGGGTTGTTGATGTGTTACACAATGCAGTAGGTGGTCGATATCTTAGACATATTGGTGGTTTTATTCGCAACTATAACACTCTCAAGCCAATTCTCACAACTTTATGACTACTTTTACAACAAATTTCAGGCAAGCACTCAAGGGTGTTCCTTCCAAAGAATGCATACATTTGAATTGATGCATTGGTTAGTGTTTGAGCTGAAACGAGGTATCATTCTATTCAGCAAACGTCGATAGAAACATTCCGGACGTTGGTGTCAGTAACAAAGCCAGGAATACATAAAGTAGGATATGCAAGTCAGTTAGTTCACGTACATAACATGTTTCCATCTTAGAATCGATGAGAGGAAACGATTTCTGATCCTCTCATGTGAGTGACATGGTGTCTAATGATCGCTCAGGGATACAAATTATCACAACTTGGGTAAACCAGATGTAATAAAACGTACTCAATCGGATAATTCTTCCTTTAACCAAACTATTCCTACCGTCACAGAGTGACTTTCTGGCACTCCATTCGGACACCGTATTATCTCTGAATATTAGCTCTTGAACTACTTCAGTTTGGCACAGTGTTGAGTGTCTTCTCGTCAGGGTAATCCAGACAGTGATCGAAGTATAGCAGACTTCGATTGGAAACAGCAATTAGTATTTTGACATCTATAATATATTTTGGGCCTTTTACATAACATTTGTAATTTCACAATTTTCGGAAATTTTCGGAAAATTCGATCATTATTATTGTAAACATCACTTTGAGAGATCGCTGATGTACTATCTGAATTCATGGTTGAAGTTTTGTGCTCTCGGGATTGCTTATTAAGGAGCCGGCTGATAACCTGCATGACTTCTCTGAAAACTAGTCAAATCAGTAAAGTAAACATTTGCCCCAGCAAATCAACAGCAAGTCATCAAATCAACAGCAAGTCATCAAATCAACAGCAAGTCATCAAATCACAGCTGTTCCATTTCGTACACATACATTGAAGTCATTAAGTAAAGGTTGTTTTTTTACCCGTGAAGATCTGGGTGAGAATTCATCTTCAGTAACCCATGCTTGTAAAAGGCGACTGACGGGATCGGGTGGTCAAGCTCGATGACTTGGTTGACACCTGTCATCATATCCCAATTGCCTAGATCGATCTTGTGTAGGCAAACTGGTGTTGCTCTTAATACTGCACCTACTATATCTATTTTTGTATCCTATCCTGAAGTAGATGACCTTTGCTAAACCGAGTCAGTGTAGCTAGACTCCCTGAAATGATCATTGTGACTAACAGAGTGATCATCTGCAAGGGTTGCGGCCTCAACTGAAGTTGGCTGTCCCATCACTTTAACATCTTGGCTAAAATTCTTTGACAAACAGCTCCTACATATAAATCCCCCTTTTTCAATCACCGGCAAATGACTTCTGACACGTGTTCTTTGACTGCGTTCGGTTTTTCCATGAAAGCCCCAGTACCCTTTCTCGTTTCATCAACATCTGAACGTACATCAGTGGGTTCGTGCAACAGAGAGGGTCAACCACCTTAGAGTGACAAGTCTAATGTTTCTTGTCATTTCAAAGTAATTTTGATCATGTTCAGGGGAAATATCTGTGTTGAAATTCTATTTTCCCCGTCTTAATTTAATTTCTATTTCTTTCAAATGGTCTTATCTCTTTTTAAATTTCTAATTTGAGATTTTTTCAAATCAAAACTTTTCCCAAATGATTAAACGGTTCCTGTATTCACTTCTCCAATTTACATTTTTCTGGTTATCAAACTTAGATCCAGCCAACAATTCTGCATACGTTCTGAAGACATAACAAATATCCGAAGCCTATAAACTCCCTGTTATCGTTCCTGATTTCACAATATTCCTATGCAAAACTAAAAGGATATATAGACTTTAAACTCGATAATGTTTACACGGAAAAGGTTTTGTTTCATTAAAAATTTACAATTCCTATCAAATTCAAATCCATGATATGCTAAACCAGTAAACAACACAATGACCAATGGATAATCAAGAAAATGTATTGCATAAATGCATGGATAGTTTTGCAATCTCAATAGCAACACCATGGATTACATGTGTGCCAACAGCAATGAATGAAAGGCCCTTTGACATAAGTATGTGCATTCGACACAGCACCTAAGGGCATTCTTTGAGTGTTTGATTTTCTGTGACTATTAGCAGCGAGAAAAAAATCACAATATAATATTAGTAACTCAGGGTTACACCAACTTGATGTTAATAGTAACGTACAAGGAGAATGTTAGCTTTATATGGACAGAAGTGGCAAAGAACATACAAGGTGAGTGAAGGGCTTGAGTGAACTGACAACCTCTGACAGAAAATCAGGAAAAGAAATTAATGGCGTATACACACTCACTCTGAGCTCATGGAGTTGAAAGTTTATTGCAAACCACAGGTATCAACGTGAATCTTGAATTCAAACTAACGATTAAGATATACGTGACTCTGTCGTCCTAGCTGGGATGTAAAACGAACATACAAGTAGCCGCGACTGACAGGATCAAGTGATGACAAGGATCCTACCAGTTAGTGGAAGGTACAAGGAACACACTGGATGATCAAAGCTGACGTACTTCAGGACAAGCACCAACAGTCATATTGGCTATTGATTACAACTGCAAAATTATGCAGATATGTTAATGAATTTGATTTCGGTGTTATTGAAGTCAATGAGCATAAATAAAGGCATATATATATTTTTCGACACCGAATTTCACTTACACGATTCACCAGATTGCAGAAAGACGATGAATACAAATTGATTAAATATAAACGACGTGAGCGATACACGTATTTCCATTGATCTTAATTTGCATGTATAAGGTCAAAGTACATCGAGAAAAACAAATGCTAGATTCACATGACAAAGCTTAACTACAGTAAAATCCGTTAAAATTCAATGATCCATGGTTCTATGGGGTAATCTGAAAAGAAAGACAGATGAATATAAATACTCTTACTAGGTCACTTTGGCACAAAACACCTTAGAGATGTACGACCGTTAAATGATATATTTCTCTGTAAAACCCCAACTTAGCCAGAAAGCATTAATAACATGTATTTTTCTTACCGGTGTGTTCACTAAAACTCATCATGAATATTTCCTGTTCTGACAGACGTTTACACCAGTAAAATATCGGCTTGCAAGTCAGTATATGGCATTTACAGTAACATCCATCCTTGATAATCTCCAGGGTATACGTTACGATCACTCTCCACTATAGTATACCCTGGAGATTATCGAAGATGAGTGACACCAGGATTTGGTCTAAATGGCCACTTTCGCTTTGGACTTACTGATTTCTACAACTTTAACCATCTTGTAAAATAATTTTTTTAATACTTCATATTTATTAATGTTTACGTGTTTCCAGTAGTTACTCATGAAAAACACCTGAATCATTTTTTCGATAGAAATCGATGCTGGATGCAGAATAGATATCGTTTTGATGTGGCAAATATTTTTTTTAAAAATTGAGATCAACCGAACGCTTACAACATCAACATCAAAAGCAAAGAAAGAGCTGATTCATAAAACTTTCATGTCCCAAGTTCCAATCATTAACATGTTAGAGCAGGCGACGTGAAGTACTCACTATAAACAGGAAAACATTAATGCATTTAATCTTCAATTTGAAGTCCATAGGCAAGATCTATAAATCAATCGTACAGACATGTATTATGTTTCACATTTATGGTTGACATGTGGAGGACATTTCCAGATTTGAAGCATCAGTGGCCAATATGTCAATGTCCAATGCAGTAACGTATATTACCCATTATTAGTATGGTCTGGTGAATGTGCACGTGATCATCGTTATTACCCTGTACCATTACGGTCTCGTGGCTGTGCAAGTGATCACCGATATTACCCTGTATTGTTATGGTCTCGTGACTGTGCATGTGATCACCGATATTACCATGTACTATTACGGTCTCGTGACTGTACACGTCATCACCGATATTACCTTGTACTATTACGGTCTCGTGACTGTACACATCATCACCGATATAACCTTGTACTATTACGGTCTCGTGACTGTACACGTCATCACCGATATTACCTTGTACTATTATGGTTTCGTGACTGTGCATGTGATCACCGATAATACCCTGTATTATTATGGTCTCGTGACTGTACACGTCATCACCGATATTACCTTGTACTATTACGGTCTCGTTACTGTACACGTCATCACCGATATTACTTTGTACTATTACGGTCTCGTGACTGTACACGTGATCACCGATATTACCTTGTACTATTACGGTCTCGTTACTGTACACCTCATCACCGATATTACCTTGTACTATTACGGTCTCGTTACTGTACACGTCATTACCGATATTACCTTGTACCATTACGATCTCGTGACTGTACACCTCATCACCAATATTACCTTGTACTGTTATGGTCTCGTGACTGTACACGTCATCACCGATATTACCTTGTACTATTATGGTCTCGTGGCTGTACACGTCATTACCGATATTACCTTGTACCATTACGATCTCGTGACTGTACACGTCATCACCAATATTACCTTGTACTGTTATGGTCTCGTGACTGTACACGTCATCACCGATATTACCTTGTACTATTACGGTGTCGTGACTGTACACGTCATTACCGATATTACATTGTACCATTACGATCTCGTGACTGTACACGTCATCACCGATATTACCCTGTACTATTATGGTCTCGTGGCTGTACACGTCATCACCCGATATTACCCTGTACTATTATGGTCTCGTGGCTGTGCATGTGACCGGTGGGGCAGGGTGGGCTCACTATCTCCCAAATACCAGCTCTGATAACTATTTAACAGTAATTCTTAACAGATATGTCTTGTGTATATAGAAATATGTATGTCGTTTTGATATAATTGTATATCTTAGGAATAACCAACCGATTTCTTCAGGGGAAACAAGAAATGTATTCCTCAAGTTAAAGTTACTAGTTTGTAATGACTACTTTGTGAAGATATGAAGTCAGAAGGCTGATAGAACAGTGGCGGCATCAGTGGTGGCATCAGTACATCAGATCACAGGGGATGTAAAATGAACATGCTCATGCCTGCGGATTAAAAAGCATACTTTATCACATGAATATTGTCTAAAGCTTTAGAGTATTGTCTAGGGCAAATCATCCTTGGATAAAGTTAAAATAAACCGAATGAGAATTATACAATTAGTTGTAGGTGAGAGACCGACATTGACGCCATGTACAACCCAGGAAATGAATGGTACCGTCGGAGTTACTAGTTACAACTACATCCTTGACCTCACTGTTGTAATAAAAGGTACTTTGTTGAATGGTCCAGTCTTACAATTCACAGCTATGTACTACTCAATTGAACGTAAAACCTCTGATATGAATGTTGTTTTGGGGACAAAATAATATAACGAAGCTTTATTCTCAATCAAAGCGACCCTTTAAGAAAAATACACATGACAAAAGATTACTTCTCTATTTCCTGCCAGCAGTTGGTGATTTTGTGATACCATACGAGGACCATTGAGAATTTTGACTAGTTTTCCTGTGACACCATACTCAACATAAGTCATATATCCTGTTTCGTTATTGGCCATTATGATAGATGGAAACAAGGCATGTTGTTTGTATTGTTATGTTTTGTTTTGGGGCGGTTGTCAACTACAAAAGAATGTTTTTCGCGCGAGAAATATAAAAAATGAACCCTAATGTGTTGTAAACGGAATGTATTTCAAATACGGTATTTTTACCTCCTTACTTATAAGTATCGGTTTCTGTTACTTCTCCTCAGCAATTCCAAATTATTTGACTGGATTTTTCAATTTAGCGATCACCAGATTGCCTGGTTTGTTGACAGGCAGCCGTCGCATGGGAGGAGAACTGCTGTGCACAGTCAGGCTAAAACTACTACCATTTTTAGGCACATTTTGTGAATGGCTGGTGTTTCCGGCAGGGCAAGACATGCTTACCCTTTTCATAAACAACTAGTGTCATCACCTATTTTAGTGATAACTTTAGATGATTTTCACAGATACTTTCCCCTTTACACTGAACGGACTTTGTTTCTGAGGAAAGTCAAGATTTAGTATTCTTTGTATCTAAAAAACAACATGGTAAACGTTACGTGTCTGCAAAATGACCCTCAGACAACCGGAAGACTCGTTTACCCGTTGATCTCTAAATTGGATACAATTTGCAAGTAATAAACGTTCCTGTTGCATACTGGCACCGTTTGGAATCCATTTCTTTGAAATAGACAAAACACGCCCTTTCACAGAAAATGGAGCGACTAGTTATTTCTAGGAGACAGATATGTTCCATTCTGGAGGTGACGTGTTCTGGAAATGGTACAGAAGTGCTTAGCATTCATTTATCCAACAGATTCTATTAAATGTACTACATTTCAAATGTGCAATTTGTTTGCAAAGACCACCAGTGAATAATACAAATTCAAACTACCTGCCTCCCCACCCCGAACATTGATGTAGCCGGCTGTTGTCAGTGGCAACCTGTGTTGGTATCAAAAGTCTCCGTACTTCTGACAAGTTTCACGAATCCTTCAAAGTCAACCCAAAGATTCGGAGGAAATTCGTCTCCTGGTTCATCGAAATATACAGTTTATCTACAATAAAAAACGTGGAAACGCTGTTAAACATATTCTTAAGTGAGAAAGGCTGGGAGTTTGCGAAAAGTGAAATGTTCACTGCTTTGCTTTGTCGGAGCTACTTCAGGGTTCAACAAGTTTTTCTTTCCAGTATCGTATCACAAAAACAGTAAATGTTAGTCAATCATGTGCATTTCATCAATCTCACCCTCACAGTTATAGTAATGTGTGAGAGCGTGTGTGTACATGTGTGTGCGTGCGTGCGCGCGTGTGTGTGTGTGCGTGCGCGCCATAAACCATAAAACACACGTAAGGCTTCCATGAAATCAGATCGTTCCGAATTCAGCATTTTTTGCTACCTTTAATGCAGCAACTAAATAACTATTTGGACCTTTATTATTCACGTAATGTATTCTTTAAGTGAAAACCGGTAACTTATAACAGTTCAAATTCTAATCGGTTGCTTAGTATTACTTTTTCTTTGGCAAATGCATTTGATTGCCCTCTGCCGACGTCCATATTGAGCTGCATCTCACCTTTATACAGGTAAGTTGTATGTCCTCTGAAGAGAAGCTCCTGATCTCGTTTCGTATCCCCGCGTCGATATTACCGACACAAGACGAGACAGCAGAGTCACACACTTCGTGTGACCAGAATACCCCTCAAAAGTATCTGACTAAAACTGAAATCACGAAAACAAATTCAATGTTCATACTCACAGAGGTGCAATAAAGAGCTACCTTGACAGGTTATCTCAGTATATACTGAGTCAAAAAAGAAACTTCACAAAATGTAATCTGAAAACTAATGAATATTTTTTCTCTGATGATACATATATGTATCCGAAATG
>VKKT01000785.1:171604-191304 GCA_008038995.1 Haliotis laevigata
CCTGGGGCACGGTATCTGTACCTAGAAGAGGTACAGGAGTACCTGGGACACGGTATCTGTACAAAGAGGAGCTACTGGAGTACCTGGGGCACGGTATCTGTACCAAGAGGAGCTACTTGAGTACCTGGGGCACGGTATCTGTACACGGTATCTGTATCTATGTTGCCACCAATCATTGGTTCGTCTGGTCCAGCCCGACTATCAATGTATTACCGTGACTGCCCACTGTAGGATTACTACCTGATGTGATCACACACTTATTTACCCATCCTCATCACAGGGCAGTGATCAGGTAGCACAGTGGCTAAAGTGCTCGGACGTCGCGCCTTTAAATTTTTCACTTCTAATGCAATTAGTGAAGGCTATTCTTGAAGTGCCTGATATTGATGGAATATAGGAATTGAATCATATTAACCTCCTCATTCGACTCACATGTATAACAGCATTAGAATATCCAAGTCCCTTAATGGGACTCGAATAACGGCCGTTCCTTTTAACCCGGGGTCGAACGCTTTCTCCAGATATTTTAACCTCGCAAACTTTACACGTTATATAACGTCACGCCCTGTAGTACATGCATTGAATGCCTTGCCATGATGTACGACAGTTCAAGTAAATAGTACCTAATTGCTGTTAATTTAGGAAAACCTGCTTTTGAAAAATGTGTGGTAATAAGTGTTAATTTTCAAAATGCATCCAGGCCGATGCTGTATACAATAGTTTGTGCTAAAACGGACTGATGCGTGTATCCGATCTGTTAGTTCCCCTCTGTGGTGGTACTGTTGATAGACCAAGTACACATAGCCAGTGTTGTACCTGCAAATGTGTCAGATTTATCATGCAACATCACGTGGCCGTTTTATATCACTTTCATGTCACACCAGTTGTATAACACCTGTATAACACCTGAATAACACCTGTCCCCAGGGTGTGTCATGTATGGGTAGACTAGTAGTGTTTATTACAGCAGAGGAACACTTGTTTATGGATATACAGCATCTTTACTGCAATAGATGCGACGGTTTGGTGTAGGTTTGCTTGATAACGGTGTTAGGGTCTACACCGAAACGTCGCATCTATGCAATAAGGAAGCTGTCTATCCTTAACAATGTGCTCTTCATCATACCAGCTTCTACATACGTCTTAAAGAAGTTTATTACAGCACGCGCGTTTAATGGTGCTTTCAAAGCTGACATCACAGTCAACTTACACGTCAATAGATACATTGCAAGTAATTTTACGCCCCAAAAATATTTTAGTCCATAAATCGAAATAAAATTAGGCCGCACCCACCCCCAGGACTAGGAGCTCATAATAGCATTGTTGTAGCAACGTGTTGCTGAAAGACGTCACTAGTTGTATATCATTGCCTACACTTTGTGTGTGTGTGTATAAGTGATTTAACAAACTGGTTGTGATGTTATTTTCATACACGTTGAGCGCGATATATATACTGTTTATAGGGCTATAACACGTTATAGGGTGGTATCTCCATAACAGATTGCCAATTGTCAATTCTAGGAACCCTTTTGTGAGACTACAAGCAGCAGGGGTGGGGGTCGGGCTACAAGCAACAGGGATGGGGGTCGGACAACAAGCAGCAGGGGTGGGGGTCGGGTTGGAAAAGTGAGGGGTCTGGGTGGTCTGGACGTCCCGGACAAGAACGTGTCAGTGTGACGTCCTGATCGTGCGTTCGAACACCTGGACGCCATCATTGTGACTCTAGGTTCATCAGCACCAACGTGTCAGACTGGCGTAAATTAAGACTTTCCTCAAATCAAGATTACACGCCATGTCAATCCAAATAAAACCGTTACAATAAGAAATATATAGATACTACCAAACAAAATTTACAGCATTCTCAAACTGTAAACAAGCAGGCTTCCATGCCGTTTGGTCGTCTCTACATATGCTTTTAATTTTTAAGATATGGCATTTAAATGAAAAGTTTAACACAATCTGTTGTACATCTATATGCACGTATATATGCACATATATTGTATTGTTATCTTGAAATGGATGAAAATGTAACCAAAAAGTGTGAGTGTGTATGTGGGTGTGGGGGGATCAAGATTACACGCCATGATGTAACTGCATGCATGCAACCCGCCCACTCACCTGCAGGGTATGGTGTGCTGACAGACAAGGTCGATAGATTCGTAACAATGGATGATCTGACAGGCGTGTTGGTACGGTTGATTAACGTCAGACTCATCAGTATTCCTCCTACATGGTGAGGTGAGGTGAAATTTGGTTTTACGTCGTGCTTGAGAATATTTCGCTCACATGACGACGTGCATGCGTGTGTATGTGTATGTGCGGCTGCTTGTACTAGCCCAGGCTTAAGCTGTTTTTTATAGTGCTAGCCCACTGAGATACCACACCGCAGTGGAGCATGAATACCCCACTCAGACACATGATACTGACTCTGAGCCGACCAGTCCTTGTACCCATTAATGCCGAGCGCCAGACAGGGACCAACTAGTACCATATTTTAACATCTTTTGGTATGACGCGGTCGGGGATCGAACCTGCGACCTTCCGCTCTCCGGGCGCCACCTACATGGCCACGATACAATAATCTAGTTACAGACTAGACAAACCGGTGACTGTGGACAGTGTCCCGTCGGGGACATACTCTTGTCAGCTAAGCTGGCACAGTTCTGATCACTACTTGGCACGTTTAGTTAACATGGATGACCAGATAAACCAGTGGTCGATATTGTGAGCAACGGCCATGATCACAGGTTCGATAATCCACAGTCACACAAGTAACCACGCTTGACCACCCCAAGCATTGCGTCGCGTCCTACATGGGTAGAAGGGGGCGTAAAGTAGCTCAGAATCCCCACGATGTTTAAACGGAAAAAAAATCTCTGGATCAAAACGATTAGGGACAGAGAGGAAACGTCACGCCTCTTTGTAACAATGGTACGTTTAGAGCAAACTGCTCACATTCACTGGTGCCAAACTAATCACAAAGTGGACACGAGGTTTATTTGATATCGGATATCATCTAAAAGCCTTTGTTTTTTTATGAATATTACCAACATGATTTGAACAGTTCGACACCAAAAATATCTTTTTTCATCTCATCTATGAGTTATATAACGGACCATCGACGTACGTATTGTGATATTACCTCATATCGGCGTCTATCTGTTTGTAATATAACGGACCATCAACGTACGTATTGTGATATTACCTCAGATCGGCGTCTATATCTGCTACTTTTAGTGTACGGCAAACGTACGCGTTGTTACGCTGCTACGTGCCATTTGTCGATATATGTCTGGGTCGGAATAATTTTGATTCACTGTAAAACGACTCACAGAACAACTGCCAGACTTTGGAACCAGGGGCGTAGCTTCCATAATAAAAAAAAGGCCCGGGCTTACACATGATTATTGCTAAAAAGGCTGGGCAAGCCCTCAATACTATCTAAATATGAAACTTTGTAACCTATCGGGCTTACACGAAAAAAAAGGCTTGCTACGCGCCTGTTTGGAACTAACATACAGTATGGCATAAAGTTACGCAATGTTATAAACTGACACGAGCTATGGTTAACGGTTATTCAATGGTGCTATGTTTTATACAGCTATCATTGCTGTATCTGGACCCGTGGTTGGATTCTGTGTGTTTTAAGGGCTACTAACGTTTTGATGACGTTGTTGTGATATATTAAAATCCAAATTTCAAGTGTACACTACCTGTTGTCTAGTACATAACATGTCTGCCGACAAACCGAAGGTTGATAGCATGAACAACTATAAAGGGCTTTGGTTGCAATGATGGTTACATTTGGTCTGATCTTTTCCGACTTAGATTCCAATAACAATTTAAAGTTAAAAGGCCTTCTCATGCATAAGAACGTGTGAGGTAAATTAGTTTCTGGCGCTGTTAGTGCGCATGCACGAAGACAACAAGGAATTCGATAAGCATGGATCAATGCCGACAAACGACCCTTGAATATGTCCCTGTTCTTGGGGGGTCAGTTGCCCCATGAAGTGACACCCTATACTAGCAGCCCCAGGGGGCTAATTACCTAGTTCAACTTGAACTGACCTGGTCACAATAGGTCGTTAATTAAGTACTATGGTCAGCTAATCTATGTCCAGGCATGGTCGCCGTAACCAAGGAGAGCACGTGGCTGACCGGTACAAGTAGAGTGGCCACACTTGCATCACAGCGCGTGAACAACGGGATATATTCACTCAGCTGACACCGCCATTGAAGCTTCAGGGGTAGATATTGCATTTATTACCCTAATGCGGCCGTGCGTAGTTATAAAGTGGTAGTCACGTGCATGCATTCTTGAGACTGAGTTCTGTTTTTTCTGTCTGATATCCGTGTGGATGTTGACAGAATCCACAGGAGGGGTCAGGATTTTTAAAGCGGATGCATGCATGTTATTGATTGCATGTTTCTTTTAGTTTTTAGAACGGGGTTAGGAGTGTGTGTGTGTGTGTGTGTGTGTGTGATTTCCATGATGTGAAATTGGAGCAAGTGAACTGCTGCAGTCGCGATCTCCTGTCACACATATACAAAGAACCGTCAGTGCTTCACGCCTTTTTGTTCATGTTCAACTGGTACAGGTGGAGACGCTGACAATGCTACGTTCAAATAAACATCATTGTAGTCACTTGCACAATGAACATGTGAAAAAAAGGATTACTAAAAATGGGTTACAATTATTTTTTCATTTGCAATAAAATATTTCTGTCACATATAACTCTATAATATCTCTATTCATGATCATAATATCGTGCTTTTAACTGTACTTACTGTACTAACAGAGAAAGGGTAATCCCAATTATTACACGTTAGATTTGACTACATTTTAAATGTCATTGTGCATTCATTGTGCGCGAGGTTTCAAAGTAAAATCATATTTTTCCTGTTCAAAATAACATCTAGTTAATCCGAAATCATGAAGTCAAAACACACCATTTTCGTCATTTATTTGCAGAATTTATTATTTCAAAAAGACCAATTACTGAACGTGCCAAGTACAGATGGAGTACATAGACTGGGCTCAGTACTTGTAACAATGAAATAAGTGCATGGAATCC
Source organism: Haliotis laevigata (assembly GCA_008038995.1). Taxonomy (NCBI): domain Eukaryota; kingdom Metazoa; phylum Mollusca; class Gastropoda; order Lepetellida; family Haliotidae; genus Haliotis; species Haliotis laevigata. Next base: position 176,680 of record VKKT01000785.1, read on the forward strand.
ATTGGTTTCACTTGGATATTATGCGTCTTTCTTTCTTTGTCGCAGGTCAACAAAATGTTTGGCTGTCGTGACCTCATGAATGAAGTTCTGTCTTGATTGTTGACGATAGGATATGAGAGTTACCCCCCTTTCTTACTCTTCTGCCCATGCGTCAGCTCTGCATTGATGTATTGCAGAATAGAGGAAGGTTGGATGTACGGATCGTCTGTCGCGAGCTCGATCTTTGCCTTAAGTAAGTACATAGACTAACTCTTGATTAGTAAAGGTCACAGCCAAAGGCTTTAGTTGACCGAGATGTAGTCATTAGCTGGATTTCACTAGGGTGTAAATCCGAGCAGAGGTTTTCAAGGGCGCATCGAGAGCCGCTCAGCTGTTTTAGCCCCCTGTTTGTTGCCGAGTTTGTTGGTTCGCTGGAGTTGAATCGGACAAAAATTCGATAAGATGACGTTGGTTATCATAATAATCTATGCGAGAATTCCGTAGACTGTTACATCATTGTTCTGTAATGGACGTAAAGACAGACGACAAGTACCCTTTACGCCGAACCTCGCAAATCCGAACTGAATACTGTAATACCTCTTTCATTAGAGAATGATATGAAGTGATCCTAAGACTGACCTGGTACACGGACAATGAAGAATTTATTGACCAGCTCATACGACTGGCCTCGCACAGAAAAAATACAGTATTACCCCATGTTCTAATATATTTTGTGACAGCATAACTCCATTATTCCGTTAGATCTACCACTCATGCTATTATGTTGACACCATCTGTCAGTTAGAGATGATATGCGTTTTGACATATTCTCTTCATAGAGCTCATATGGCTGTTTTGAATTCGTTGAAACTGTTGAATGACTAGGTATTCAGCATGTAGGTTAATGGTCATATACAATTTGGGGATAGATGCGTTGTGTATTTCAAGTGTCATGTGATATATCAGATCATTTGGGTTATAAATAGATTTCATTGTTTGGCCTGGCCCATGTGATATAATTTGCACTGATTTCATGCATAGAGTTGGTAGTAGCCACGATAAAAGTATTCTTTAATAATTTACACGGATCATTTAATATATCTGTTAGGTTGTATCATTTTCATAGTTATGTCTATTTTAGACCTGTACTTGTATACCTCATGTTTTCTAACCAGCGCATCACATTTAAACTGCTTTAGCATCCATAGTTAGACAGTCAGCTGAGGCGTACCAACACCTCATTGTTTGCAGTGCGAATCCACTACTGAGTGGTTTTCCTGAAAATGTGCAAATTCCATGGACACATGTACTGGCTATGAAGGCTGGCATTTATAGCAATTAGCATAGTGGTGTATATTACATTATATCACCCTGCCTGTTATTTCCCACCTCCTGTGGTGACTGGCCAGCCATTAACTTGAAGTGAAGTAGTTAGGGCTATTGCTTACTGATAACTTATCTCATTGATCTGGTCGTACAATTTCATGGACATGGTCAAATTAGATTTATGAGAGGTCTTAAATTACACCCTGTACCAACAATTAATCCAGATAGCACCAACTTGGAGCTGGACATAAGTTTCAGTTGATGTCAGTGTTATATGGACTATTATTAGTTGAGCTGATTAGACCAGACTGGATTAGCGGTTGAAGTCTTAGATTTATTTACATTGCCAAGTAACATCTTGATTTTCGCTATTTTAAGCTCATATATTTTAGCTATTTGAAGATGTACCCATTGGTTTTTGTAGATCATTTAATCTTATCAACAGCGGTATAACTTGGAAGCAACCAGGTCCCAGTTTCCTAATGATAGCAGTATGGGACTCTAGAATTTCAGCTGGTTTGGGAGGTTTTTCACTGTATATGTACATATTGTACGAAACTAGAGCTAAAGATTACCTCTTTCATATGACTATATTGCTGTGCCATGACTTTTAAAGCCAGGGGATTCCCCTGTGCTCAAATGACATGGCGGGTAGGCAAAAGGTTTTGTTTTTATTCTTACAAGTTGATTGTGTGTTAATATAACTGACGTGTGGGGTGTTATTGTTGATATCAACCAACTGTCTTGGGGAGGAGGTAACAGTTTGGTTTTCAGACTTGATGGTTGATTGTGTGACATGTGGTATGTTAAACAATCAACTTGTCATTTACTTGTTGTTGACGAAGTGCTGAAATTTGGCTTAGTGTGGGATTGAATCAAATGCCGACTTAGTGGTTTAGCATCAGTGTCTGGTGTAATGAAAGATTGTAGCAGTATCATGGAGTAATAAGTTATCATGAATTTTTGTGGGAATTATTACTCCATAACCTTTCAGTAAGACATCTTGAGTCCTTTTTACCTTAGGCTAGGATTTATGTAGAAACATCTTTTAAACTATGCAGTCGTAACTTATACCTTTTTGAATAGTATGTCTGCGAGATGACTTTTTATTACTTAAAAATAGTGTCTTGCTCCATGCTATTACTAATCATGATGAAACGAATATTCTATATTTATAGTTTCCTAATATCTGAATCCTAATATATTGCTTGTAGTGGTAATAATTAATAAAGAATTTTTGTATGAATTATTACTCTGTGATAGCAGTGTCAGAAATTTCTTCATTAAGTATTGACAATAACTAATAATTATGTTTTTCACCATTCATTTTCTCCATAAAAAACATGCTAAATATATATTAATGTCCATGCCAGACTGTAATCAATTTCCCTTATTAGTCGAAACAGATTTCATTGTGCCTTAAAGGATAAATAGTGATGAAAATTAATTGCATGGATCACTGACCATCAGTGTTAACACCAGGTGTTCTGTGAAAACATGTGCATATCCTGCTGTAATGTGAATGTTTTTATTTCCATAAAGTAATGTTTTGATTAATACGCAGTAGGACAGCTGGACAGGGAACAACTATAGTCCTGATAACGGCCACTACTGTCACCCTCCAAAATATTTAGAAAATACCAATCTGCGATTAACGCACAATTATGTGACTTATTGTTCATAATTGAAGCCCTTTCATCAAGCAGGGCTAATAAGCAATCACTGGGTTTAGTGAAGCTTGTTATTACGCTGGTAGGTCAGTTGGCAGTCAGTGTCTGGTTGGCAAGCCAGTTGCTAGGTTCTACGGGTATGGTTATGGCACTCATTGATTTTCCCAGGCTTTTTGTGCTGTTGGTCATGATTGATACAGTTAAGTAAATAAATTAGCTGTAGTAATGAAATATTTATGTTGGATCTTATTTGGCTTTTTAAGGGAGACTTGTGTAAATGGACATATTTAAGTTTGAAACAATATATTTGGTGCCTTGTTTGGAGTTCGGCATCATAGAAAATGGTTCTTGTCCAAGGTTTAGTTGTGTTTTGGTTTATATATCCATAGAGGATTAGGGGATTCCTAGGTTTTCAAATCCCCATGGGAATCAGTTCGAGAAAAAATTCTTTCTTGCTCAAAATTGACATTTTGGGCAAGTTCCTATTTTCAGTGGTATTTTAGCATGATATTTCCCTAGTTGGCAGAAAAGGTCTTCTCTAGTTTTGCCATCTACCTGAAGGTGAAAATGGTAGTCAATAAAGAGTTTAACTATTCCTTCATGACGTTTACTAGCATTGGACCAACAAAACCATGGGATGATTTATGATTATGCTACTGGAATTGGGACAATTTAAATCTGTTTGCCGCAAGCTTGGCTGAAAATTGGTCCCAGGACCTGCTGTTCTATCTCTTTTCTTCAGACACTGCTAATGTCAAAATTTATACACACGCGCACATGCACACACACACACCATCTGTCACACTCACAACCACTCACACCCATGTTCTGAAGGTAAATCATAACGGACTTGTTACCCTCCCACTGTACTAGAATTAATGACTGTAAGTGTCCATATATGGGGTGATGATTTGTGAAGGAAAATAATATTTTAGATTTCTATTCATACCTCATAAAGGCATTCATCCATTTACAGACGATCAAGTAATTGCAGTTATGGAATGAGATCCTCTTTTATTTCTGATCAAATCTTTGACACGCAAATTTCAGGAAAATAAGAAAAAAAGTGAAAACTGATTAAAACTGGTGATTCATTGATGAAATCCCTACAGTTGCAAAACTCTGCCTACTTTGAATGCTAGGTTTGTGTCAAAAGCTTTTTAAGTCTGATTGCCTGGAATTTATATCACAATAATATTAGAAGAGTTTATTTTTCATATCACAGTATTTCATACTTCATAAGTTCATTTGAATGAAAGTTTATTTGACCGATGTCACAGACTGGTGTAGTGTGTCGTCACAGACTGGTGTATTGTGTCGTCACGGACTGGTGTATTGTGATGTCACGGATTGGTGTATTGTGATGTCACGGACTGGTGTATTGTGTCGTCACGGACTAGTGTATTGTGTCGTCACGGACTGGTGTATTGTGATGTCACGGATTGGTGTATTGTGTCGTCAGGGACTGGTGTATTGTGTCCTCACGGACTGGTGTGTTGTGTTGTCACAGACTGGTGTATTGTTTCATCACAGACTAGTGTATTGTGATGTCACAGACTGGTGTATTGTGTCGTCACGGACTGGTATATTGTGTCGTTACACTGACTCACTGCTTCAAGGAGATTTACTAGTCGGTTTAACCACATTGTATCCACATTGACTAGCCAATCAATACACTGAGATGTATCCACATTGACTAGCCAGCAGATCCATCGAGGTGAATTTACATTGACTAGCCAGCTGATACACAGAGGTGTATCCACATTGACTAGCCAGCCAATACACAGATGTGTATTTACATTGACTAACCAACCAATACACAGAGGTGTATCCACATTGACAAGCCAGCCAATACACAGATGTATATTTACATTGACTAGCCAGCTGACATACTGAGGTGTGTCCTCATTGACTAGCCAGCCAGTACACTGAGGTGTATCCACATTGACTAGCCAGTCGATACACTGTGGTGGAACTACATTGACTTGCCAGCCAGTACACTGAGGTGTATCCACATCGACTGGCCAGTTGATGTGGTGGAACTACATGGACTAGCCAGTCGATACACTGTGGTGGAACTACATTGACTAGCCAGTCGATAGACTGTGGTGTAACTACATGGACTAGCCAGCCAGTCCACCGAGGTGTATCCACATTGACAAGCCAGTCGATACACTGTGGTGGAACTACATGGACTAACCAGTCGATACACTGTGGTGGAACTACATGGACTAGCCAGTTGATACACTGTTGTGGAACTACATGGACTAGCCAGTCGATACACTGTGGTGGAACTACATGGACTAGCCAGTCGATACACTGTGGTGGAACTACATGGACTAGCCAGTTGATACACTGTGGTGGAACTACATTGACTAGCCAGTCGATACACTGTGGTGGAACAACATTGAGTACCCTTGCTGAACTCCTGGACCTTGCATTGTGTGGACAATGACTGAAGTAGTAGTGTGAAGTTTCACCCTGGACTTGGCATAAAATGGCCCTGACAAGCTTCTAGGCCTTATGGAGTGTCCATGTTTACTCTGGGCCCCCAGTGTGGGTTGTCTGGACAGTGGACATGGCTAGTCTGTTCCGTGTTGAATATGACACACTGCTAAGTCATGTTCTGCTTACAACACAAAACCCTGAATCAGCAACACTGCCAAATACTGGGGATCCCTAGGGAGACCTTCACAGATCTGGGGTTTGTTTAGGGCATTGATGGGATATCCTCTGAAGAGACCAAAGTATTTATTGCTATGAGGAAATCCCTGACAACACTGCGACTAATTTGATCTTGGTTCCCACAAGCAGGACAAGGATAAGAGGCTTTGCTGTGGGAGATACTGACTGGGTGTACAACAAAAGTATTTGCACGATCAGTGCGACTGGACTGAAGCCAGCTTTGGCTGTTAAGACACTGCGGAATTCCATTGATAGATGTCCAGAAGTATCCCTTCCCAGACCGAAACTAACACACAAACTGAAACATATCCATGGGTTGGTGGATATAGGCTAGAAATAACTTTTTTTCATTATATTAACTCAGATGAGTCTGTCTCTTGTTGAAGACTTAGTTTAAGTTCCAGATATGAGAAAAGCATCTCGAGTCCAATGTCACTTTGTTCACAAATACAATGGTTCTGACCATAAGTTTGCACTGGCCCATGAACAAAGAGTTTGTGTGTCGTGTGTGTTGCTAGATTTCAACACCATAGGGGTAGCCTAGTGGGTAAAGCAGTCACTCGACACGCTGAAGACTCGAGTTTGATTCTCCATATGGACACTATGTGTGATGCCCATTTCTGGTGTTTCCCACAGTGATAGATATTGCAGGAATATTGCTAAAAGCAATAAACAATTACACATTGATAAATTAGTGTAATGATTAGTTTGTACTTTGCTTCTTAAAAATATGTAAAAAAATAAGTTAAAAAATTCGTACCTACCTACCTATCCTAAATTTTAAAGAGGTGTAATCGGAACCACAACATTTCTTTTATTTGGACTAAAATTTGTACATTTGCATGAAGAAATGATCCTGTTGTGACGTCCGACAAGAGACAGGGCTGTTTCCCCTGTTGTACACAAACTTAATTGCCTCATGTTTTTACTTCCAGGATAGCTTGTCTTTCCCTAGAGTTGAGGATGTGGTGATTGACAACCTCAGACTGGGTACTTGAAATAATTCTTTGAGAGGATTCCATCTTGTTTCAGACACTTACATGAACTGTTTCCTAATGGGCGTGATGCTAATGTTAGTACACCTCACTTGTTATAGATGTTTGTTCCAGGAGTTCATTGCCCGGCATGTGTTCTTGCATTCACCACTACAGACATGTCTCTGACAGCAAATAATGCAGGGTTTTACAAGATTTCATCCAAATGTATCGAATGGATGCGGAAAAAATTCTATAGTACATCGATACGGATGCACAAAAATGCCATTTATACCAAATTCTTGATAAGAAATATATTTGTTTTGTAATTAAAGTAATTAATTTATCTTAGATTTAATTTTATATAGTAGATAGCACTATTTCATTACTTTACAGAACCGTCATAGGACCACAGATATTTGTAGCTGTGGGGCCTCAGAACCCCTGGGATTGTAGGGCTGCAAGGTAAACCCTGAACTAATGGTTTGTTTACCAATATAGCAGTGAACAGTTCAGGAGATGGACAGTGATAGTAGTAGTGTTAAATAGGAGACTGTCTCGGACATAGGAGTGTGTCTGTTGGACAGGTTGTCTACTTAGTTTGCTTGACCAGAAATAATGATTTGTTCAGGCTCAACATTTGTCAAAGGATGAAGATCCTGCAAGTGAAGTTCAAGGAAGTTAAGGAGATCACATATGGCAAATTAGGAAGTGACATTATTGTACCCTGCCGCAACGCAGAATGGGGGACTATGTATTCAGGAGTGTCTGTCCGTACGTCCCAATTCTTCTTAATGCAATATCTCATGAACTGTTGTACCCAATGTCTTCATATTTGGTGACAGACGTCAGTTAATTTGGGTGACTTTGACCTTATCTTCAAGGTCATCACGATACTTTGACCACTTTACAAACTCATGTTAACGCAGTATCTCATAAAATGTTCACCTTCCGAGCTGAAGAATACATGTTTTGCTATTTCTTACAAATTTGAGTAGGCCTTATCCTAATGAGTATCAGGGTAGGGTAGGGTAATAGAGGGTGGGGAACCTGGGGTATAAAATCTGGACCAGCCCTAATAAATACTGATGCTGACAGTGGATATGTGCATCTGTAGCTATAATTTCAAGTCTACTATATTCCTGAAATATCTTCAGAGTTATTAGACGATTCTGAGAAGTGACCTTGACTAAAAATTACATCACACAAAAGGTAATCTTCTTTGTGACCAAAAGATAAAAACTAGTAAATATGGTAAGTATGTTATATGTCATTCTTCTTTAGCGGCGGGGGACATTGCCATTTTAGTGGCAAACACTTGTTTTGTTTGAATTTTGTGATTAATATTTTTCTCCTTATTGCTTATGTTATTGTGATGTTATCATTTTTATTATGATTACTCTTATTCTCTTAAACTCCAATGTCAAAATATCTGGCGTTTTTGTTGGTGGAATCGTGTAAAACAAGGAACTGAAATATCCTTGATTAATTTTTCACTGTTATCAGTTAAATGCATTTCAGTTATGCAAAACCTAATAATACTGTTACCATAACAACAAATTTTCACTCGCTTTCAAATTTGGGAATTTATCGACATATGTTGCTGACTTGGGGTTGAAAGTCAAAATAGTTGGACATCATTGAAGTAAATAGCAGTAGGTTTCTGGAGGGTAGATGGCACAATCCTGAACACGGGTTATTGTTCACTGTAATGGTGTAGAGACTGATAAGACACTCTGTGAATGTCGATTCTGACATTCAAAAACGATTATTGATTGTCAGTATCTCTAACTGATGAAGCCATTCCACATGTAAAGTTGGCTATCTCCCAGTTACAGTTGAAATGGTCCACCTTTTGCATAAACAAGTTGTAATTAGCTAGCTGCGTGTGTGGCTCATGCAGACCTATGCAGACTGGAACAGTCAGTATTACGCCAAGTACCGTGTCATTGCTGTTGGTGGTCTTCACTGTCACCAGCTGTTGCCAGATGTTTGTACACAATACACAGGTGAAAAATATCAAATGAAAATATCAAGTGTTTTTCAGGGTCTGTGTTGATGATAAACCAGGGTCTGTGTTGATGATAAACCAGGGCCTGTGTTGATGATAAACCAGGNGCCAATCAATACACTGAGATGTATCCACATTGACTAGCCAGCAGATCCATCGAGGTGAATTTACATTGACTAGCCAGCTGATACACAGAGGTGTATCCACATTGACTAGCCAGCCAATACACAGATGTGTATTTACATTGACTAACCAACCAATACACAGAGGTGTATCCACATTGACAAGCCAGCCAATACACAGATGTATATTTACATTGACTAGCCAGCTGACATACTGAGGTGTGTCCTCATTGACTAGCCAGCCAGTACACTGAGGTGTATCCACATTGACTAGCCAGTCGATACACTGTGGTGGAACTACATTGACTTGCCAGCCAGTACACTGAGGTGTATCCACATCGACTGGCCAGTTGATGTGGTGGAACTACATGGACTAGCCAGTCGATACACTGTGGTGGAACTACATTGACTAGCCAGTCGATAGACTGTGGTGTAACTACATGGACTAGCCAGCCAGTCCACCGAGGTGTATCCACATTGACAAGCCAGTCGATACACTGTGGTGGAACTACATGGACTAACCAGTCGATACACTGTGGTGGAACTACATGGACTAGCCAGTTGATACACTGTTGTGGAACTACATGGACTAGCCAGTCGATACACTGTGGTGGAACTACATGGACTAGCCAGTCGATACACTGTGGTGGAACTACATGGACTAGCCAGTTGATACACTGTGGTGGAACTACATTGACTAGCCAGTCGATACACTGTGGTGGAACAACATTGAGTACCCTTGCTGAACTCCTGGACCTTGCATTGTGTGGACAATGACTGAAGTAGTAGTGTGAAGTTTCACCCTGGACTTGGCATAAAATGGCCCTGACAAGCTTCTAGGCCTTATGGAGTGTCCATGTTTACTCTGGGCCCCCAGTGTGGGTTGTCTGGACAGTGGACATGGCTAGTCTGTTCCGTGTTGAATATGACACACTGCTAAGTCATGTTCTGCTTACAACACAAAACCCTGAATCAGCAACACTGCCAAATACTGGGGATCCCTAGGGAGACCTTCACAGATCTGGGGTTTGTTTAGGGCATTGATGGGATATCCTCTGAAGAGACCAAAGTATTTATTGCTATGAGGAAATCCCTGACAACACTGCGACTAATTTGATCTTGGTTCCCACAAGCAGGACAAGGATAAGAGGCTTTGCTGTGGGAGATACTGACTGGGTGTACAACAAAAGTATTTGCACGATCAGTGCGACTGGACTGAAGCCAGCTTTGGCTGTTAAGACACTGCGGAATTCCATTGATAGATGTCCAGAAGTATCCCTTCCCAGACCGAAACTAACACACAAACTGAAACATATCCATGGGTTGGTGGATATAGGCTAGAAATAACTTTTTTTCATTATATTAACTCAGATGAGTCTGTCTCTTGTTGAAGACTTAGTTTAAGTTCCAGATATGAGAAAAGCATCTCGAGTCCAATGTCACTTTGTTCACAAATACAATGGTTCTGACCATAAGTTTGCACTGGCCCATGAACAAAGAGTTTGTGTGTCGTGTGTGTTGCTAGATTTCAACACCATAGGGGTAGCCTAGTGGGTAAAGCAGTCACTCGACACGCTGAAGACTCGAGTTTGATTCTCCATATGGACACTATGTGTGATGCCCATTTCTGGTGTTTCCCACAGTGATAGATATTGCAGGAATATTGCTAAAAGCAATAAACAATTACACATTGATAAATTAGTGTAATGATTAGTTTGTACTTTGCTTCTTAAAAATATGTAAAAAAATAAGTTAAAAAATTCGTACCTACCTACCTATCCTAAATTTTAAAGAGGTGTAATCGGAACCACAACATTTCTTTTATTTGGACTAAAATTTGTACATTTGCATGAAGAAATGATCCTGTTGTGACGTCCGACAAGAGACAGGGCTGTTTCCCCTGTTGTACACAAACTTAATTGCCTCATGTTTTTACTTCCAGGATAGCTTGTCTTTCCCTAGAGTTGAGGATGTGGTGATTGACAACCTCAGACTGGGTACTTGAAATAATTCTTTGAGAGGATTCCATCTTGTTTCAGACACTTACATGAACTGTTTCCTAATGGGCGTGATGCTAATGTTAGTACACCTCACTTGTTATAGATGTTTGTTCCAGGAGTTCATTGCCCGGCATGTGTTCTTGCATTCACCACTACAGACATGTCTCTGACAGCAAATAATGCAGGGTTTTACAAGATTTCATCCAAATGTATCGAATGGATGCGGAAAAAATTCTATAGTACATCGATACGGATGCACAAAAATGCCATTTATACCAAATTCTTGATAAGAAATATATTTGTTTTGTAATTAAAGTAATTAATTTATCTTAGATTTAATTTTATATAGTAGATAGCACTATTTCATTACTTTACAGAACCGTCATAGGACCACAGATATTTGTAGCTGTGGGGCCTCAGAACCCCTGGGATTGTAGGGCTGCAAGGTAAACCCTGAACTAATGGTTTGTTTACCAATATAGCAGTGAACAGTTCAGGAGATGGACAGTGATAGTAGTAGTGTTAAATAGGAGACTGTCTCGGACATAGGAGTGTGTCTGTTGGACAGGTTGTCTACTTAGTTTGCTTGACCAGAAATAATGATTTGTTCAGGCTCAACATTTGTCAAAGGATGAAGATCCTGCAAGTGAAGTTCAAGGAAGTTAAGGAGATCACATATGGCAAATTAGGAAGTGACATTATTGTACCCTGCCGCAACGCAGAATGGGGGACTATGTATTCAGGAGTGTCTGTCCGTACGTCCCAATTCTTCTTAATGCAATATCTCATGAACTGTTGTACCCAATGTCTTCATATTTGGTGACAGACGTCAGTTAATTTGGGTGACTTTGACCTTATCTTCAAGGTCATCACGATACTTTGACCACTTTACAAACTCATGTTAACGCAGTATCTCATAAAATGTTCACCTTCCGAGCTGAAGAATACATGTTTTGCTATTTCTTACAAATTTGAGTAGGCCTTATCCTAATGAGTATCAGGGTAGGGTAGGGTAATAGAGGGTGGGGAACCTGGGGTATAAAATCTGGACCAGCCCTAATAAATACTGATGCTGACAGTGGATATGTGCATCTGTAGCTATAATTTCAAGTCTACTATATTCCTGAAATATCTTCAGAGTTATTAGACGATTCTGAGAAGTGACCTTGACTAAAAATTACATCACACAAAAGGTAATCTTCTTTGTGACCAAAAGATAAAAACTAGTAAATATGGTAAGTATGTTATATGTCATTCTTCTTTAGCGGCGGGGGACATTGCCATTTTAGTGGCAAACACTTGTTTTGTTTGAATTTTGTGATTAATATTTTTCTCCTTATTGCTTATGTTATTGTGATGTTATCATTTTTATTATGATTACTCTTATTCTCTTAAACTCCAATGTCAAAATATCTGGCGTTTTTGTTGGTGGAATCGTGTAAAACAAGGAACTGAAATATCCTTGATTAATTTTTCACTGTTATCAGTTAAATGCATTTCAGTTATGCAAAACCTAATAATACTGTTACCATAACAACAAATTTTCACTCGCTTTCAAATTTGGGAATTTATCGACATATGTTGCTGACTTGGGGTTGAAAGTCAAAATAGTTGGACATCATTGAAGTAAATAGCAGTAGGTTTCTGGAGGGTAGATGGCACAATCCTGAACACGGGTTATTGTTCACTGTAATGGTGTAGAGACTGATAAGACACTCTGTGAATGTCGATTCTGACATTCAAAAACGATTATTGATTGTCAGTATCTCTAACTGATGAAGCCATTCCACATGTAAAGTTGGCTATCTCCCAGTTACAGTTGAAATGGTCCACCTTTTGCATAAACAAGTTGTAATTAGCTAGCTGCGTGTGTGGCTCATGCAGACCTATGCAGACTGGAACAGTCAGTATTACGCCAAGTACCGTGTCATTGCTGTTGGTGGTCTTCACTGTCACCAGCTGTTGCCAGATGTTTGTACACAATACACAGGTGAAAAATATCAAATGAAAATATCAAGTGTTTTTCAGGGTCTGTGTTGATGATAAACCAGGGTCTGTGTTGATGATAAACCAGGGCCTGTGTTGATGATAAACCAGGGTCTGTGTTGATGATAAACTATGGCCTGTGTTCATGATAAACTATGGCCTGTGTTCATGATAAACCAGTCTGTGTTCATGATAAACCAGCGTCTGTGTTCATGATATTCCAGGGCCAGTGTTCATGATAAACCAGGGTCAGTGTTCATGATAAACCAGGGCCTATGTTCATGATACATCAGGGTCTGTGTTCATGATAAACCAGGTCTGTGTTGATGATAAACCAGGGTCTGTGTTCATGATAAACCAAGGTCTGTGTTCATGATAAACCAGGGTCTGTGTTCATGATAAACCAGGATCTGTGTTGATGATAAACCAGGATCTGTGTTGATGATAACCCAGCGTCTGTGTTCATGATAAACTAGAGTCTGTGTTGATGATAAACCAGGTCTGTGTTGATGATAAACCAGGGTCTGTGGTCATGATAAACCAGAGTCTGTGTTAATGATAAACCAGGGTCTGTGTTCATGATAAAACATGATAAATTTAACCATTTCACTGACTTTTGAAATATCCATCATGTATGAAGAATAGTGACAATCAGCTGTCTAAGTCAGCGAGTAATGCCTTAATGGTTCTGCAGGACAGTGTGAATACAATGCAGTTCAACTGACTAGTCAATCCTCACCACCATTTTGACAAATAAAACACAGAATATGTTTTGAGTGTGGTGGTAGTTGTCCAGTGGTGATGGACAGCTGCCACAGAGTGTAAAGAGAAGATGATAGGATTACTTCTCCATCCCAGCTCCACTGTATTTGTTCCCAGGGTGGGATGAAGCCGGCTTTGTGGTGGCCAGCCGGGTGGGTGGACACAGTGTGATGACCACACTTTCCCTGGTTACTGTCGGCCCTTGTGTGCAGGTAACAGCCGCGTCTTATTGTTCCTGTCCACTCACTGACCGATAAATGCTTAGATTAACCTATCATCTCATTGTGACGCTTCAACTGGTGAGTGATGTGTGATAGGTTTGTGAGGCAGCTTTGTTTTGGTGTTTTTTTCTGTATGACTGTAAATATGACTTGATGGTTATATAATCTCTATACACTAAACCTGCCTGTGTGTGAGAAATATGCATTAGGTTGGAAAGCACACGTTAAATCTCCAAATCATCATCATCATCATAAACTTGTCAGTAGTGATTCTTGCTTGAATAAGTATCTACAGTACAGCAAAGCTAGAGAATCACTTCTACAAACCTTAATCCTTAATCATGATCAAGAATTTTGCAAACAGATGTCAAGAAAGAATCTCTAAGATATGTCATCATATTTACAATTTTAGATCCATTTTGTGCATTACCATAGTCTCATAACTCTTCATATTGTTCCCATGTCATTATGGAATTATCATTATGTACTTTATTTATATGTGGAATATATAAGTGAATATATCTGTACCTTTGTACATACTGTGTTCATGCTTGTAGTTTATAGAATATTGCCACTGTTCCTTCATGGAATGCTATGGAATAAATATCTTATCTTATCTACACCAATGTGATATTAAGAAGCTGTTATAGATTATATCCCCCTTGTTGAGTGAGTGAGTGAGTTGCGTTTTACGCTGCTTTAGCAATATTCCAGCAATATCATGGTGAGGGACACCAGAAATGGGCTTCACACATTGTACCCATGTAGGGAATCGAATCGGCGTGACGAGCGAACGCTTTGACCACAAGGCTACCCCACTGCCACTTAAAGAACTTGCAGTGATTCTGTCTGAGAGATGGCAGTCAGACATTTCAAGATTTCACCCACC
>VKKT01000786.1:74527-85584 GCA_008038995.1 Haliotis laevigata
CATGGGTTACTGAAGAGCAATATTCTAACCCGGATCTTCACGGGTGTTAGCCGCTATTGCTGTGTTGCTATTTATCCATCATGGCACGTATGTGGGTCGTTATCCTGCTAGTCTGTCATACAGAAACCCGATCCACAAAGCGTTCGTAACATTACGACTTTTCGTAACTCTATAGTTTAGCATTGGCTTACGAATGAAGTATATAGTAGTGCTACGAACGCTTTGTGGATAGAGTACCTGATCCTGAAACACATATACCAAATATCAGATCAGAGTGTATTTCGGCATATAGGCCTTTAAAGACAATGCGACACTAGGACATGTGGCAAGTCTAGATTACCACAGTTTCAGGAAATGATGAAAGTATCTACTCTTTTTTAAATTATATTTCATTAATATATTTCAGAAACCGTATTTTCTGTACAATATGTTCATTTCAGAGACCGGATTCAGGTCGGTAGGTAACAATCGTGTAGTTTAAAGAAACGTGATGTATGTCCATTGTCACTTCTAATCAGGAACATATGGGAGATCTGGGAACCCTAATGACCTAACAGATATGTACACTAGACGCCAAAAGAAACGTTACCTTCCTACCTTTATGAATTACCGAAAAACTATTAAAGATATGTTTGAAGGTTTTAGTTTACAAGAACGCTGAACAACACAGCTTTATGCAAATCACGAAACAAAATTCTCAAATGCAATTCATATTGAGGTGAAAAGAATCTTTTTCAGAAGAGTTAAATTGTCATATATTCGTCCATGCCGAAATAAACCAATAACAGTGATGTCCAAAAGAAAGGTTGAAATACATTTCTGTTTTGGGACAATGATAAACCATTTAAAGTCACCATTTTTCAACTATTAAAATAAAAGACAACTGTTGTAGAGTGTGTAAAATAATCATTCCTATGATTTCGGTCGTTTAAAACATTTTCTGCTGAATTGCATTAGTGAAAACAAGTAAAACGTGTCTTTCATATTGTGAAAAAATGTTTAGGAACATCTAAAATTATCTTTGTTAACATTTTTGCTTGCAGAGTAACATTTTTCCATTTTCAGTTTACACATAGCAATAGCAATCGCCAAAACGCAGCAATATTCAAGCAGTATATGCATCAATTTCACATGTAAAATGACTCTAGAGATCCTAGAATACATGATATGATACACAATTACGAGAATATGCCACGATTAACAGCTTAAGAGAGAGAAAGAGCCATTGGGATGGTGCAGGTGGGGTCGACATACAATGATGTTGCCAACGCCCTCGGATGCCACCGTATCACTTATTAAGGGCTTCAGACAGACTGGGGTCACCGTAGACAGACCAAGAAGTGGACGTCCACGCACCACAACGCCAGCTGAAGATAGGTACCTCCGTCATTAAGGAAGGGGGGTAACGTTTCTTTGGTCGTTTAGTGTATGTGCATGTCATACAACTGTGTGGTAAAACATGTTGTACTATTCATATTTAGATTAACGATAAAAATATATTGAAGGACACACTTCATAAAATGAAGGACAAACAACACCAACATATCTCTGACTAATACACAGTCGTTGTGATGTACCTGCTCTTAAATTTTCATTTTATTCTATGTACACCATTGAAAAACATTAACGTAGTTTACATTACTGAAATACGTAAGGAAATCGACCATTTCCTTGAGAACTTCAATGTACAACGAGAGACACATGATGAAGTCAAGCTTCGACATGAACTGTGGACTCGACAGCCGATAAATTCTTTGAGTCAGGCATAGGCAGCAGTGGAATGGTTCTTTGCTTTTCTGAAAAAGAGATAAAGTAAAAAAAAACCACGAAGAAAACAGCAAAGAGATGATTCCTCACAAGGATCATTATTGACAGTGTTTATCGGTTGACTTAGTGTCAGCTATCATCTGTGAAGAACCAGGTTAGAATTGGCCTTCAACAAACCAACCTTGTCGTACAAGTTGGGTTGTACAACTCGCTGACTTGGTTGATAGATGTTATCAACTGCGCACTTCGATGCTCATGATACAAGTCACTAGGTTATCTGGTCAATACTCGATTATCTACTTTCATATTGCTTAGTGCGGCGTTAAACAAACAAACAAACAGTGATAAGCAAACAGTTGTAACATCCCTTACTTGCTTCTTTTAGTTCATATCTACAGAAGGATGTTTTAAGTTTAATCTCACACTTTGGTATATTTGAAAGAAACAGTGTTTTATATTAATGCTAAACATGTAGAGTTGGTCTATTTCAAACAGACACGGTTTCACAGTTGTTTCTCATGTGTTACATTTTAACAGAATAGTTCGGAGGAGGTTCCATACCCTTTTGACGTGTTGCTCTGGCTCGAGCGGGGTTTCTGCCAAATAAAACATGATTAGATTACACTACCAGAGAGACACCTCTTGACTTGAAACACATGATAACTATTCACAAATATCTGGTCCTGAGTGAATTCTTGATATTATTCCAAGTGCGTAAGTACATGTTCTTTGAAGCCTCGTCAGCACTACTGTAGTAACATATGTCAGACGCCTAGACCACTCAGCCACCGCGGCTTCCACCGTGCGGTCTAGGCGTCTGATAAGGATGGGACTCCCCTCCCAAAAAAACAAAAACAAAAACAGAACAACAACAAACAAACAAACAAAACAAAACAACAACAACAAAAAACAAACAAAACAAAAAGAAAAACAAAGTACTAGAATCTGTACTTTGCTGAGAAAGTGTAATCCCAAATATAACATATGTTACATTTGACCACTTTCTAAAATGGCATTGTGTATTTCAATACTGTACGGTTACAAGGATAAAGTATACTCCCCATCAAAAGTTTAGTCTCACTAGAGTAAATGTAGCCACTGACATGCTTTTCAGCAATTTGATGCATGATCCTCGTGCAATTAATCTAGAGATCTGCATAAGGTTTGCAGATGTTTCACCCAAGTTAGTGGAGAAATTCATCTTCGTTGTAACCATATGTACATACATAACTTATAGTGATTGATTTAAGCGAGTCTAAACTTTTGATGGGTAGTATATTAATATGAGTAATAACAAAGATTACTGGAACTTCAGTCAGTTATCACAGTAGATAGAAAAATAACTGGCATTCAAAACCTAAAAACCTACATCGTACCATACAATAAATATTTCTTTAGATATCCTAAGATCTAGTGGATACAATGTGAACTTAGACTTCAGCAACGCCAGTTTTATCCTTCTGACATCAAGACAAGACTCATTAACTTTAACATAGACGAAACAGGGGGTGTTCTTGATGCACCGAGACACAATCAAAGACCTTTACGATGAATGGCGTTAAACTCTCTTGAATGTGTTATTTACGAGCTGAACCATTTATAAAACATCCTAATTAGTGTATTTATCCTGAAGAGAGCAAGACTTAAGAACAATTCCTAAAGGCTACGTGTCCTTCTTCCTGATCGCCCTGAATATTTACAGAAGTACCTGCCAAACTTGATTCCGTCCTCGATGGTCTCCGGGAGGTCTCTGTTGAGTGTTTCCGGCAGGAGGAGGGCCAACAGACCTGCCAGGACGGAAAGGCTACCAAACAACATCAGCGGCAGGGCGCGGCCGAACTTCCCGCCTGCCAACTTGCCCTGTAGCGATATCCCACATAACAATGATTTCCATGGCTGGCCAATTTGATGAAAGAAAACGTAAGCAAGTGGCTTTTCAAACACGTATTCACTTGTTACCAGAACTGTTCGTTGGATTTGTTGTTGTAACGTACCGGTCATGTGGCAATCTTACATTTGATAAACATTCATCAAAAATGTTATTCGTAACGGGTACAATCAGTTTACCCTCTGTAGCATGTGGCAGGGAACATGGGACGATATGGGCCTTGAAAGTAATAATTTGTTCCACATACCAGGTCAACAACATAAGGGGCTACCATGCCGCCGACCCGAGCACACGAGGAGCTGGCACCAGTGGCGGAGTGGCGGATGATTGTGGGGAACAGCTCCGAGGAGAAGATGTAGATGACTGTGAAACTTCCGGTTGCCCCAACCTTCCCAATCATGGCCAACATGACGGTCACCCACTGTAATGCTGAAAACAACAAAAATCACGTAATACTGCTTGACTATTACTAAAAGCGGCACAAAACCACACTCATTCACCGGAATTCAATGTTTGTTGCCCGAGATGTGTTACTATTGCTGCTATTGTACTTTCTAAAGTTTGGGTCAAGTTTTGTTGAAACAAACAGAAACATGAGTCTCATTAACCTATTCAGACAATTACCTACTTTTCAGCCGATCCGAATTTTCTCGTGTGAAAGTGAAAATAGACATCACAACTATGGTTACACTGAATTCCAATTCCTTGTTTCATAAGAAAATGGTATGTACAAATGAATTTTAATTTCAAATTTTAATAACATCGTATTTTAGTATTTTATGGCGAGGTGTAGGCAGCATGACCTTAACTAAGACGTCACAGACTGCCCCTGTTTGATGAGGTCGTAAAATGATTCACAATGCATCTGGCACACTGGTTACACCTGATATGTGTTCTTTTCGCTTATTCAGTGTAGTTACGCACAATGTGATTGATATAATAACAAGTCCGTACCAGGCCGCCAAACCTTCCTAGCGGGAGAGCCTCGTTTTGAGATTTCCACGATTTCCAGGTTTCCGTTTGTCAGAGCTCGCTGTACGACAGAGCACGCTGCACGACGTGTTTGCCACGATTAGAAGGAACGAAGTGGTACAATATACAAGTGCTTAGATGTATCAAATGATACTGATTAATAATTATATATCCAGTGAATTGGTCTCAAAATTCTGGACTGCTTATTGTACTAAGTTGCGCAATAGGACTGGACCCAGTCAACATGAAACGAGACTGTTGTGTAATCAATGTTTTGACTTGACAAACAAAAGCATCCTACAAAAATATATTGAAATAACAGAGCACAAAATATTCATATGGTAGTGTAATGTATTGTAAAACAATGTTGTACTTGTATTACAGTTGAGATCTAACCCGCGAATACCCGTTACAACTGGTCTTGTAAGAGGTGAAAACGTCTGGAAACAGACTCGCAACACTGAGATACTGTACGTTATAGGAGGCAATATAATGAAAATACATAATAATAATAATAGCATATTTGTACCGCGCATATATCCATGCCTAAGCACGTTCAAAGCGCACAAACGACTGATTATTATCACCCCGGAGCTAATATAATCATATATAAACACTCACCATGCATGAGTCATGGAGAATGTACTTTCGTCCAGAATATTCATTGGTTTCGTAATAAGAAATATCAATATACACAGTCTCGAGAAGCGTCGATGGTTTTGCTTGGTATTTACGTCCCACAGAGCAATATTGAAGAACTTTCAGACAATCCAGTGATTAACATCGTCTGAATCGATCAATACAGTTCGGATACGATGATACACAACAACCATGTCAGCAAGTCAGAAAACCCCAATCCTGTTGGTCGCCTCTAAAGACAAGTATGGTTGCTGAAGACCAGTTCTAACCCACGGTTTCAAGGATGGTGTCTATGGATGAATATACGATCTACATACACGCGTGATGGGCAAGTTGGTACATGAAATTCTTCAAAGGCATTAAGAAGTTGATGTAGTAATACAAGACAAATATTCAGGTGAGTTTCTAGGCTAGTTCTTGCCCCTTCTTCAGGTGGGTTTATTGATTTTTTCTAGGAGGGGCAAAAGCTAGCCCAGAAATGTCGTGAGTATCAAATAAAGAAGTTGTTATCCATCTACCTGAAGAAGGGGTAAGAACTAGCCCAGAATCGTCGTGAGTTACAAACAAAGAAGCTGTTATCCTTAAGATTAGTCTTGTATACTTACATGCTTCAGCATAGAGGATGGTAAAGATGGTGACGATGCATGACACACCACCTATGATCATACACAGACAGTGCAAGATCTTCCTCCCTATTTTGTTGATAACACTCATGGCAAGACCAATAGCCAAGAACTCCACCAGACCTGCCAACAAAAAGTTAAGGTGGAGGCTGCCTGCGCCAAGGTTGTCCGAGTTGAGGGACAGGCCATAGTACACCATGCTGACCACAAACCTAAAACACAATAAACATTTATCAGGTTGAATGCAGGTTCTTCTCGAATTCTTCTACATGCATAGGTTTCATTGGTGAGTTGTTGTTTAACGCCGCGCTCAGCAATTTCCAGCTATATGGCGGAGGTCTGTAAATAATCGAATCTAGACCAGACAATCCAGTGATCAACAACATGAGCATAGATCTGCGCAAATAGGATACGATGAAGTCAGCGAGCCTGACCACCCGGTCCCGTACGACAAGCATGGGTTACTGAAGACCATTTCGAACCCGGATCTTCACTGGTACGTTTCATTGTAAGATATGTCTGAGTTTGTAATCAGAAATGGACCGAATTAGTTTAGCGGCATGTTATTTTACCAGCTGATCTCAGTGAAACTTTTACTATCGGTCGCTAAAAGAACATACGATTACCGTAACATAAAAATTGCACGTAGTTTGAAGCTAATCAAAAAACACATATCGATAGATCAGCAAGTTATATTCGGACACTTCCGGATTCCGCAGCGTGGCGCGTCTTATTGGTAATCTTTGAGGCGCCAGTAAAAGAGTTCAAGCGCCAGTAGAACCTACTTCACCCCATTGACACAAGCTTTGTCAAGTGATCTTGTGGAAGTGTCGTCTGCTTGTTTACACTGACTACACATCCATATTTAGGCGATGGGGCGAAGAATTAGCAAAGGAAAGTATTGTAAAATGAGTTTCGGAAAATTTGTGAATTATTAGACATACCCAGGTCTGAATTAATGTTCGATCTATTTTGCAGCAGAACTAATAACCCACTTTGGCGATACATTACGTAAGCCAGTTTCATCATTTCTCTATATCAGCTATGAAGTGACGTATTAAAGCTGCAGGATCAAGCTGCAGTAAACGATATTAGTTGTCAAGATACAGCAATATGTTTAATATGATGTGAACATGAATGAAATAATACCAGATTACCAGTTAAAGAATATAATAAGAGTTCGTAGACACATGACTGGAGTGGTAAAGAGCTGGAAAAAGTTGCCCTTGGGCTTGTCAGCATCATCAGATTCCGCCTCTGTTTTCTCCTGCTGTTCGAACAAGTTGTCAGGTAGCTTGACTCTGTTCACGTCCGCTGCGCGGCGTATGATCACTTCCGCTTCTTCATCCCGGAACTTGTTCATCAGCCATCTTGGAGATTCGGGAATGACCCTGGGAAGGATACATTTCGGTTAAACAGGAAGGCAATTTTAATGAAGGTAACTAATTTTGCTTTGTCCAACATCCTATTGAAACAAGATCTAGTAGAAGGTGGGGGAATGAACATAGAAGATGAAGATCCGGGACAGATTGGTTTTCAACAAATCCATGCTTGTCGTCAGCGGCGATTAATGGGATCTGGTGGTAAGGGTTGCTGATGCATGCCGGTCATCATATCCTAATTGTGTAGAATGATGCGGATGATACAGTTAATTGCCGGATTCTCTCCTTTTGACTCGATTAGTTACAAACTACCGTCGTATAGTGAAATACTGACGCACATTGAAGTACGAGATAAGGATCTGTGTCTGCCAATGCAGGTTGATTTCACGAAGGGTGTATTTTCAATCTGTTCATCGATTACACATGTTTCAAGGCCAAACATTTTAAACAAAAATGATACAGTAAAATGCAAGAAATATCGAAAAAGGTTAAAACATAATCAGTTTATTTTTTGTTTAAATCCAGATCCACATCATTATGACATTAACACGACAATGTACTACTTGCCACCAGTACATGAGGAAGATGCCGACAGGGACAGCCATGGCTAGCTCCAGAGTATGCCAGTCGCTGATGAAGTAGGCAACTCCCGACAATGTCGTCATTCCTACGCCGAAGAACACCTGGATCATCATCCCCATCCATACACGCTTAGAAGGCCCTAAAATCTCCATGCCTGGAAATCGAAGTTACGTAGCTGTTACTTCAGTCAGAAATGGATGAATGCGGTCGTACTGACATGACATTAAAGACTCTCGAGGATAGACTCTTTTTAAAGTGAGCGAGTGATTTACACCGCTTTGATCAAATCCTGCTGCTTTACAATAGGGGATGAGTCGGATGTTGGGAATCGAACTCAGGTTTTAGCGGTAAAAACGAAAACTTCAACCACTAGGCGACCTCAACGCTTCTGACATTTTGGAGAAACTCTGTATAAAGGATTTTATTCAACGTTTGTCTGTCAACTTATTTACTCTAAAAATCAAACAACGATAATTTGCTTGCGGGTCTCGAGAAAGTTTACAACCATATGCAAACTATTGGGTCCGTAACTAGGTCACGACTGTTAGTACTCCCGGTGACAAACAATGTACACTTGGTCCGGTCTAGTAAAGTCATATTTGGCGGTCGAGCAATTTGGAACCAGAATTGGTTCTTGAATATACGCTTGCCACAGGAAATCTGGTACCGGAAGTAAGCTTGACATCATCTCGTATATCGCAAGTTGACACGCGCAAAGGGAGCCGGGAACCAGCTTAGTACCGGAAGTAGCTCCTCGCGAGACTAACAAGCCCTATTCGACAGCCTGGTTGCTGTTTTATCTATGTTGGTTACCTAAACAACCCCTTTAAAGAACAAAGTGTTATCGCACAGATGATGAAAGGATGGGCGGAATGTACCCTTTCTGCAATCGTCATGCACCGAGGTTTGCAGGACCGTAGAATGTCTTTGCGCTCTTTACCTATAACGAAACACGTTGTGAAGACCCCGGCTGTGGAGGCACCGTTGATGAAGCGGATGATGACGAACATGACGAAGTTGCTGGACCAGTTGAGGATAATTCCCCCAATTGCGAGGGACAGGATACACAGATATAGTGCCTTCTTCCTTCCAAATCTAGGAAAGGACACTCACTTCAGGCTTGATGTGAAACAATTAATGTGTTCGATAAACAATGCATGTGTCATTTGATACGATTGCTACAAGGATGAAACCTGCATGGTGATATCTCAGCTGGAGATATTAAAAACAGCCAAAATGCCCAGGCAGTGGACATCCTCCATGGCCAAGCCAATAAACGAGGGTTGGCTGGTTGGTTGATTTGTAGTTTAACGCCGCACTCATCAATATTCCAGCTGTATGGCGGCGGTCTGTAAACAATCGAGTCCAGCGATCAACAGCAAGAGCATCGATCTACACAATTTGGATTTGATGACATGTGTCAACCCAGTCAGCGCGCCTGACCACCTGATCCCGTAAGTCGCCTTTTACGTCAAGCATGGGGGGCTGCAGACCAATTCTAATCCGGATCTTCACAGGTCTCTATATCTTGCGTACTGGTGGAATCGTCGTCAATATCTCGAAAACTTTCAAATTGAAAAGTTTTACGTATGTGATATTTTCTGTATCTGGTATACCATGATCCAAATCCAGGTTTGACTCCGTGGGCTGATTTATTTGCCACAATAGAAGCAGATCTCAGTAAGCATACAGCCTCGGTTTCAGTGCATTTTTCATGTTTTGTCCGGTATGACGTCACGCGATCACGTGACCGTCTACCCTTTTTATCTTGTGTAATCACGATGGAGGTGTGTTTCAGATTTCTAATACAAACTGTATAATGACATATTACTGTTTCTAGCTGTATGTTGTGTATATGATATATACCTAGGGGTGCATTAAGAGCGAATATAAACCATGTGTAGTGACCTTTTAAAAAAATCCATTAAGTAATCATGTTTCAAATGTACTAGCCATGTCTGCTATAGGATTGTTCCTGTTGACGAGTAAAATAGACTTGGTCTGTTGTTGTCTTGTCTCCTTAATATCAAGCCATTCTGACTATTCGACTCCTCATACTTTCAGTGCTTACTTATCACCCAGGACTCCAGCTGCAAATGCTCCGAAGAAGCATCCTCCCATGAAGATCATCTTAGAATGTGTTGCGAGCATGGCGTTGTCACACACAAAGTCCAACTGAATTTGAATATTACAAAAGTACTAGTATACGCTACTGTAAACCATTTAAACCATAACTTGGCAATTATTACAATGAACACTGTACAATGAATGCGGAAACGTAGGACCGACAACATGGATAACATGACCGATAACACGGACAAGATAGTTTCTGGTTCTGGTTGAGATTAAAACATGGATGGAAATAAGACATCTACCTCCATCGGTTTCAAGGCACGCGCCCTGTCGGTGTAACATTGTTCAATTAACAAGAAATTCCGACTTTTTACGACTAGAAACCTTTCCCAAATGACACAGTTTCCTGGACAAAAACGAGCCATGTGTTCTTTCCTGTGAAGAAACATTCTCTGTTGGAACGATATACATTCAAAAGTAGTCGGCCTCACCTAAACAATGATACAAATGCAGCTGTTTTTATGTGGTTTTTTTCTACATATTATCTGTCAACCTCAAGCAAATTGCTTTTATACCCCAAATATTATACACCAATGTGTTGTGATGAGTAATATCTCGTTAATATATGAAATTTATGAAATATGAAATATTTGAAATTTTGGATATGGCTTTGCTAATAATTTCTTCAAAATAAAATGGAAGCTTTTCCATTATTGGACATCGAGAATATACTTAGGCCGACTACTTTTGGAACGCCCCGCGTATACCAGTGGCCCTTAACTCTGTTCAGCCAATAAATTTATATGAATAAAAATAAATATATACATAAATATATAGAGATTATTAACCTCGTTTGTGTCCGTATCTTTAACATCATATATTAGGAATAAAAATTGTATTATGCGAGCATAATGCATATCTTTTATTCCTAATATATGATATTAATGATACGGACACACACGAGGTTAATTATCTCTTTATCATTTAATGTTATTCTTAACATTACTCTTAAAAAAAAGAAGCAAATCGTACGTGAATTTATATATGAAGAGAATCGAGCATTCGCGTTAGAATATACTGAGTCAAAAAAGAAACTTCACATTCTTTCTTCAGGGCACTATAAAAGAACAA
>VKKT01000786.1:177978-196678 GCA_008038995.1 Haliotis laevigata
TTGTATTGTCTTTCATGAGATTTCACCGACACCGCCATCCTCCAGTGGAGGAGGATTCACCATGATGTCTAAACTGCAGCTGGAGGTGGGCGCGTGGTCGAGTGGTCGAAGAAGTTATTCCACCTTTAAAACCACTCTATATAGTATTACACTCTGACATAAAAGATCATCAATCCATCGGAGTACATGTAAATACAGTTGTGTCAGTAAATACAAATTGCGGATTGATATTTTTCGCAATGAACCAGAATAACACTGTTTTGCCGAAACTAAATTATACGAAAAACACAGATATAACAAACCATTTTAATTTGAACTGAATTTGAACTTGGCAACCTCCTTCCTGATATTATGAATCATACCATTAACCATCACCGACATGAATTGCCAATCTGCGACGTTATTGCTACATGACATGAATAACATCTGAATCACATGTATAATATCAATGGTGAATTTTGTGGACTCATTCATGACGATTCCAGATCATTTCCATGTGTAACCATTTACAAAGTGACAATTGGCCAAGCTGTTACATGGAACTAACAATAACTTCCAACTGGTTACCATTACAGAAATGTCGACAAGTATTGCCATTCTGAGTCGAAATTGTTGCATGAAATTAATATCCTATTTCATTTACATAGCTCGGATATTGCTTCCCGAAGCTTGCTCATATTCAGGTTGTCAAATTACTATTTAACAGCAAGTAAAAAACAAACAAACCTGGACACGAGGCATCAACTCGACGCAAAAAAAGTCAATATTAACTTCTATCTTCAGTATTATATATACCATCATATGTTGTGTGCTAGACATCAAAGGGTAGTAACTATTGTGACTATATATGCCTGGTGATAAGTGTTTTCCAGCGTCTTAAGTCTATCCCCCAGTCCCCAAACCTTGTCTTTCTCTCAGCCCTTTTTGTAATAAGCCCTAATTGGAGCACACCAGTGAAGATCCGGGTTAGAATTGATCTTCAGTAACCCATGCTTGTCGTAAGAGACGACTAGCGGGGTCGAGTGGTCAGGTTCGCTGACTTGGTTGACACGTGTCATCGTAGATCGATGCTCATGCTGTTGATCACTGGATTATTTGGTCTAGACTCGATTATGTACACCCACCCACCGTATAGCTGAAATATTGCTGAGTGCGGCGTAAAACTAAACTCACTCACACTAACTGGAGCAACTCGAGAATTTCTTCACGTTCACGTTCACGTTCTGAACCTTCCAATCTGAATGGTCCTTCTTTTAAATTTAAATAAAGCTATTTTTTCCAATTGTATATTTTCAGTGACAATTCGTTAGTTTAAAACGGCTACTGATCTTAGCACCAGTCCACGAATCAAGTGCAGTCCAAACAAATAACTCCCTCGTTAATGTAGGGAAATAGGAATAGACGCTGTGACGGGATGTGGTCTTGAAATACGCTTTACAAGAAATAATGTAGCAATAGTCTTTTTGTATACCACACATTTCACGTTATATACAAAATTATGCACATTTTCATAACTTGAAAATACATGTATTGTACTTCACGCACCAAGCAGAAGAAGAAGAAACTAAAGTGTTTTCGAAGGCAATGCAATATAACACAGAGAAGAAGAACAATTCATGAATGTGTCATACATCTTTCTGTGGCATTTAGAAGCTGGTATAATGAAGAGAAACACGCTTTATGGATAGACAACTTCGTTTTCGCAATAGATGCGACGTTTCGGTGTAGATCCTAACACCGTCATACAGTTCACAAGAGTAATGCCAGGTAGAACACGAAACGTTTCAGATGAGAGTACAGTGGAGCCTCTATGACCAATGAGACTGAAGCCTCTTCCCGAGGTATTTGTGGCGTTACACTTCCAGTATCGATCACGAACTTGACCCTTACACCTTTATCAAGCAGGACCAAACAACGCAAACGCTTGTAACTGTATACAAATACGTACATCTTAAACTTTGTGCAATAGCTGCATTTATTATATAAAGCGTATTGCTTGTTGCAGTCCATCCTGGGAATGTTTGCAGTGTTTAATAGTTCGATACAGAACCTTACACAGTTGTCACGCAGGACCGAAAAACGATAAAAATAAATGTTCTCCGAAATGTCGCTGTTGCAGTATAAGACTTCTGGAAATTAATGCTGTTGAATTTGTTCTGTATGTATAAGTCTATCATGGACACAATCATTTCATTCTTGATGTGTTGTGGCCAGTCTTCATCACATCTAGCCGAAGAATTCCCACTAATAACGTATAAAGTAAATTCACAGATCCGTTTGTTTACATCAATACCTCAGTAACTTAAAACAACTCCGCCCTTTAATATCGTTCATGGTCTGACCCATGTCTCTCACTGTCAAAAGCAGTTTTGCTTATGAATTTCCAAACTTCACGAGAATCTGTTTCATATGATTATCTTTAAGCTGCTGTTATTCTCGACCATTTGTGAGTACACTGCAGTTTATCACATTTTTGTCCTCTCAAAAACGAACTTATTCTGAACGGTCTTTTCATTCAACACAAAAGGTTAAACTACCAAACTCCTTCCTTTGGGGTTTCCAAATTCGTTCCACCAACCACAGAAAGGGAGAGGGAGAGTTTAGTTTTACGCCGCTTTTAGCAATATTCCAGCAATATCACGGCGAGAGACACCAGAAATGGGCTTCACACATTGTACCCACGCGGGGAATCGAACTTAGGTCTTCAGCGCGAGAGCGAACGCTTTAACCACTAGGTTATCCCACTGCCTCCACAGAGGGGACAGTCCCATGTCTAGACACATCTGGGCAAACACTTAAAACACAATACAAATATAACATATAGCTCGTTACTATGGGTACAATGTGTGAGGCCTATTTATGGTGTCCCCCGCCATGATATTGCTGAGATATTGCTAAAAGCGGCGTAAAACTATACTCACTATTGCTCGTTACAAGGAAAGTTTTCCACTCATCAATCGCTGAACTCAACACACATTCCATACTACATCACTATTCCCAGTGTTATCTGTACTTTGACATTGTCCTTGAGCTAAGATACATAGCTATCCTTGGACTTGATATCATCCAAACGTATCAGGTGAATATGATGAAAGCAGGATAATGCATGGGATGTATCTTGTAATTCCATTCGAAGTGATCTTACCTGTGAACAACACTGCAGCCGATTACATACACGTCACCCGTGAAGGTCCGGGTTAGAATATTGATCTTCAGTAACCCATGCTTGTGGTAAGAGGCAACAAACGGGATCGGGTGGTCAGGCTCGCTGACTTGGTTGACACATGTCATAATATCCGAACTGCGCAGATCGATGCTCATGCTGTTGATCACTGGTTTGTCTGGTCCAGGCCCGATTATTTCCAGACCGCCGCCATATAGCTGGAATATTGCTGAGTGCGGCGTAAAACTAAACTCACTTACAGACACATATGGGGAGCATACACCCTAATGATGCAGTCTGGTTTAATCTTGAGTAACAAGGCTTGGGTGTTGCACTTAAACAAGTTGTACCTAGTTCCGTAAATCGAGCGCTGCAATCAGTATCATAAGCCGCCAACATTTACAACTGAATACACGATGAGACTGACTGACGAAGAATACAAAGCACATACTTATGGTGTCAGACAAATCTGATATCCCTACTGTGAACTTCGCTGAAGTTTAATGATCTTTCAAAACGAACGTATTTTGTTCAAACTATTCTATTAAATTGGCACAATCCCCACAAGTACATGTACAAATATAGCTCTGGATTTATTAAATACATGTGTGCCAAATGGTTTTCAACCATGTCTGCCTACAAAAAGAACAATCTAAGTGGGAACATAAGTATATAATTTAATGAACAAGCAGGCACTTCATGGACGTATAGAGCTTGCAAATATTTCCTGTAAGGTGGACGTGTTTGCAGTGTATGAAATGACGGCTTGTTGATCCGTTACGAGGTATGTTATCTTATCTTTGATTATACAATGTATCCAGAGCTGTGATAACACCTCGACATTCACTAGTTCGGAATTCGAATTGATACAGTGTAAACTGTACCGTTGTTTCGAAACTGAAGAGACCTCCGTAAATACTTCGAGTTATCCGAGGTTTGGCACAAAAGTAAGATCACGAAAAAAGGAGCATGCAGGGACAACTTTAAGGCTATGGTAAATTCGACTTATCAAAGTGTCGACACAAAGGTGTTCATGGGCAGATCCAAGAGGGGGTGTCCAGAAGATTCAAACCCTCCCTCCACCACCTCCTTGGAAATGACTTAAGACCACATTGAAGATTTTTTTTTGCGTTGGCGGAGCCCCTGAACCACAACCCCCCACCCCCAACCACCACCACCTTTAAAAATTTTCCTGGATCCGCCCATGGTGTTTGGCTATATTATGAGTGAGTGAGTGAGTTTAGATTTACGCTGCACTCAGCAATATTCCATACCTATATGGCGGCGGTTTGTAAATGATTGAGTCTGGACCAGACAATCCAGTGATCAACAGCATGAGCATCGATCTACGCAAATGGGATACGATGACATGTGTCAGGCTGTATTATGAATGGCCATAACATTGCGTGGATGTGTAGAATAATTGACACCTTTGTTACAAAAATACATGTAGTGGTGAAAAACAAATACTTTTATTTTTTTTATTTTGTTTTTGTTTTATTAAAACAAATTATTTTTATTTATTTTTTTTTTTTGGGGGGGGCGGTGATTTATTTCAACTAAACATAGTGTCCTATAATCTGAAAGGTGTTCTGGGAGGCGGGTCTCGTGATGGAATACCTTTCAAAGAGCCATGAAATAAACGGTGCATATGATGCAGGGATCTGTTCCTCAATCTTAACGCCAAGGAGGTCGTAATACTTTAACATACACTTAGAAAGTCGTAGTGCTAGGATCGCTTTGTGGAACGGGGTCCATCACTTTTACGGTATTTCCACTTATGATTACGAACAAGAGACGGGGTGTGCTCTTCCGTCAGGACAATGCGCCACATCACAAACCAATCATTGGTGCTATCCACGTGTGGCTTTGAACTCCTTCAACACCATAGAGCTGTGACGTAATCTTGTGGAAAAACGGATCGCCCGTAAGGTGGGCCTCCAACTCACATGAATATCAATGTTTGTTAAAATCATAGGAACATATTGCCAGACCACTGTCTGGCGGCCCGTTGGGATTTGTGGTGAAAATGGGTCCCCAGCAATCCGATGGTCATGCTGAAGCTCTTGGTTGACAGTTCCCCAGCCGCGTGTATGAGTCTGTGGCTACTCATTATCAATCACTGTATGTTCTGGTTCAAACTCGATTACTAATTTACTTACAAGATGTCGGCACAAAGCTGTAATATTACAGAGTGCAGAGTACTGGAGATTACGTTTGGTTCTTCACAAGGAAACCTTCCAGGTACACACACATATCAGCCAATAAATGTCCATCTGAGAACAGTCACAGCCGATAGCCTCGACCTAAAACTAAGTGACCATTCTCTTACAAAGTCTCGTGTATTCACTACTGCAACAGGTGGGGAATCGAACCAGGGGCTTCGGCGTGAAGAGAGCTTTAACCACTAGGCTACCCCACCGCTCCGGCAGCAGCAGAACTCCTAAACTCCTAACTTAAAACATAATTTCGAGGGAATAAGATAGGCCATTGGGGCTCAATAAACATTACGTTACATAGGCGGATCCACAGACAGAGGGGGGGTTTGTGTGGTGTGTCCACACCCCTTCTCCTGAAAGTTTATTAAATGACCATTCAAACTCGCGTGAAAATGAAGTTTCTCAAGAGGGTGCTCTTCTCAAAAAGCTGTATCCTGCGTTAGCACATATCCCCTTAACTGAAATACCTAATGCTGTGACACTTATAAAATAGCAAAATTGAATATAAAATACCACAAATATATGTCAAAACAAAACAAAAATTAACACGGCTCTGGACATAACTGTCTGTTGGTAAAGTGTTAGAGGAAAGGCCGAAACCTAATTTAGGAAGGTTGTAGGAGTTCTCTCATAAGTGTTAAGAGGGAGTTTGGTTTAAGTCATCCAGTGGTTAATTGCATGCGTCAGTACGCATTGTTTTAGAGCACTTTTTATATCATGGCACTGGACAGCAGAAAAAGGCTTCACACAGAGTACCAATGTGGTCTGGATGTTTGGTGTAACAATGAACACTTTAACCACAAGGCTACCCCAATGCCCCAATAAATGTCATGGTAGTTACTCTCAAAATTTCAGACACAGCATTTGAAATCCCTGGCCAGGAGGCACAGCGCCGGTTGTTATTTTATCAGCCAGCAGTTTCAAATATACTTGACAAAATAAGTTAGGGATATTGTTTTTTTTATGACTGATATTTTATCAGTGTGACAATGAATAAATAGATTATTATTCATAATTTCAAAATTTGCATATATCCCCAACTATGTTTGTCTAGTATATAGTGGCCTTCAGTAAATTGTCTGTCTTTTTTTTCAATTGGAATTTTTCCTTTGTTTTTGTTTTCTTTATTAACATTCGGGAATCATCCGTGATCCACCATGTTACGATAACTTACAGTTTCAATTCCTGGTTTTTCAGCGCTTTGCGCACAGGAATGTCAACACCAGTCTTTAACAAATAAAAACGTCACTCTGCGCCATATGCCATGCTAATTGATTTCGTAGAAACAGTGTGAAACTGTGTAGAGTGTATTCTATTTTGTTTTTAGTGGTTTGACTTTAACAAAATGGCCCTGCAGATTTCATTCAGGGCCTGTAGATTTTATAGCCTGCAGGCAGCAGCAGGCCCTGATGGCCAACTGTTTAACTAAAGTATTGCAAACACTGCTCCTGAAGGCAGTCTGCTGGCTTCATACATTCCATAACTTTACTAATGGCTATGACAGATGAAGCAGCTGTTGAAAAGTGAACATGGAACGCTGGTTATACCACTTAACTCTGTAATGGCGCCATATGTGAAATATATATCTTTTCCACTGAAAATATCTGTCAAAAACCAACCATAAATGTCTATTAGTTCTAAAAGATGCAAAATATTTATTGGCAGTAAATTGTAATCATGATTATGAATCAGTTAACATATAGTGTTGAAAATCCATAATATACACAAACATAACCAATAAAACATCATATGATGAAAAACATCCTTTTACCTCCAATAACAACATCGCAGTATCTGTGGAAATCTTGAAGAGAGCTAAAAAGTTCACAGTGTCAGAGAAAGTTTCATTTTCCAGTAAACAAATTTTCAAATTTACCTCCATGTGAACTAAAGTCCCATTCATCATATACTTCTGTACAAAACATCCCTGCTAGAGAACATCTTATTTCAGTGTCAAGTGAAGAAGGGAACATTCTGTCATTGTTTCAGTATCAACCTTGGTTTCTTCAACAAGAGCGTGTCCATTATTATAGCTGTTTCATCAGAGAATCCCAATCTTACAAGAACTGTCTCGTATGTGTGGAATCAGGTGAGTCTTGCACAGTTCCAAAAAGTCTTTCTTCACTTCAGGAATGTCTGTAATTCTCTTAAACTTGATGTCCCGCCAGTTCCAATCTACGATCACATACCTCAAATTGTCCAGTTTTAATGAGCCTGGAAATAAAGTTCCAAATTAAACACAGCATTCTAGTTTGTACGTCTCATCAATTTTGATGATAACAAGGTCTGGCCTCATTAAAGATTTTACCAAAGAATTTGAAGTCCATTCTCTGAGACGAGAAACAGTTTACACCCATACACCTAAACATGTCAGAGCAAATAAAACAAAGATTTCGTTACATCCCACTGCATTGGGAACTCTTTCATAATCACAATACATACACGTTATATCAGGAATTGATCAAGTGGTGGGGTGCATTCACCCCACCCCCCAAAAAAACATTTCCCTGAGGAGCATCTCCCCCTAACCTTTGGACTTTATGATTGATGTGCACCCTCCTTCTCCATAATCCTGGATCTGCCTGTTATATGCTATAAATGAGAAAACTAACAACTCCATACCTGACTTTATCAATGCACCGATTCTATTTGGTGTGCCTATGCCGAGATGACAGACTTTCTTCGCCAAAAACTCTACTTGTTCAGCTAACTGAAAATCAAAGAGATTTGACAATGAATCTTGGGATGATACAACCTCACGTATGGTTGTATGGTGTCAGTGTGTTTAGATAATGGGAAAATACAAAATGAATTAAGATACCTGGTTTACCCCCTCTGAACTAAATCAAGTCATATTGTGTGAAGCAGTGATGCAGATCTTGGTTGAATATCAATCCTCAGCATTGAAAAACATGAATGATGATTGAGGAACCGTATTTCAAATCAATCAGAGTGCTTTCAACCAAGGGGAGCAACTCTGGGGAGACAGTTGAGCACATAAGCTATTCTGAATGGGCTCACATTATGGTTTTTTTTTAAAGAATGAATTTGTCAGATATACCTGGCTCAAGAAACTGGATACGCATGTACCTTCATGCAGCATAGAGGAAGGTATTAATCAGGACAAATTGTTGCAACATATATACAGTTAAACTTACCTTAAAATGTTTGGCAAACAGTTTTGCACATTTACAATCTTTGCCCTTGAATTTCTGAATATCCCTGAAACAATACAAAGTGAAAATCAAAGACCACTTTCACAAAGGGTGTGGGGCAGTGTTGGCAACTCCAAAAGAAAGAATTGTCATCTACCCACAAATGTATGGCAAAGCTTAGCGGTAACTGATCACACCGATGTTAGTAAAATTCAGTAAAGAGTCCAACCTGGACACGTGAGTAAATTCATTACACATGAAATGTACAAATCTACAAATGCTGAAGAGACGATGTACCTGTTGAGTTCTACAGCTCTCACCCCTGAGCTGGCAATGATCAACATGAATGGAGTCCCTGGCTTCAGGCCGGCACTTGCCACCATACCGGGCCAGTTTGGCACCACAGACTCCAGGTAATTACATGGCGCCGACCCATCTGAGGAAGGGTTGCTCACAAGAAAGTCTGCAGCTGAAGTAAAAATATTATATATGAAACTTCCAACAGATCCATCCTATTTTGAACATCCATCTACACATCAGAATGCTAAATAATTATTGTCATTTGAAGAAACCAAAATTTAAGAAATAGCTAAGTGAACTGAAATGAAATCTGAACCTGTCAAGTGGTTGATACCATAAGTAAAATCACACTGTCATATCGGTTGAAACCAAAAAGCTGATTAACATAACCATTTTGTTACCTTCTAACTGGATTTCATCCCATTCAACTGCTGACAGTTTTCCCTCATATGTTGACTTCAATAATTGCAGAAAATCGTCTTTAACAGCTGGATTTAATGTTTTGCCTGATATTTCTTCTGAGATCCTTTTCTGAAAAGGGAAAGTCTTGTTTAACTTCTTCCATACCTTTCATGAATCAAGGTGATAGCAAGTGACATTTAACTGTATTTTCCTAATGACTGGTTAAACTCATTCTCACTGCCTAATGTGGGTGGAACCTGAAGTTTTGCTTTGGTAAAATGGCATATGCTGAGAATGAGATCATACATGAGCGGCATGTGCAACAGAAATGCACAACATAAGGGACAAAACTGCAGTTGCTTTGAACACCTAAAATCCTATCACATTCTACAGGTTTGGTACATAAATTCAAGATGTAAACTGACGTATATTTAGCATATTTTGTTATTAACTTATCTTTGAAGAAGCCATCATATAGCAGTAATACTGTTTGGTGCAACATTAAAAAACAAACACACTTTTTGAAGAAATGCTGACAAAATCATTGTTTTGCTGGCTATTTTAATGTCAACTACGAATGTGCTAAAAACAATCACTTCAATACCCTAGCACGCTTTTTCTTCTTTTTCTTCTTTGGTTTCTCCTCGTCAGATTTTACGAGAGTTTTTTCAATTTTAGCAGCTGTTTTTAGTTTTTTCTTTCCATTTATTTCATCTGTTTTGACACCCGGATCATTGGCTTTTCGTTTCTTTGCCTTTTTCCTCTTTACACCCTGAATCTTCTTGTCAGGCTGGCTTGGAGTTTCATCTGCTGAATCGCTGGACTTTTCATCTGAAAATTATATTAATTATTTCAATGTGGGACTGAACACATACACATCAAATATGGGCCACATTTGTAATACAGTACCCTACTCTGTGTCCCGTACCAGGGGACCTGTGAAGGTCTGGGTTAGAATGAATCTTCAGTAACCCATACTTGTCGTAAGAGGTGACTAATGGGATCGGGTGGTCAGGCTCGCCGGCTTGGTTGACACATGTCATCGCTTCCCAATTGTGCGATCGATGCTCATGCTGTTGATCACTGGATTTTCTGGTCCAGACTGGATTATCTATAGACAGCCGCCATAAAGCTGGAATATTGCTGAGTCCGGCGTAAAACTAAACTCACTCACCATGACAGGGTTGTGTGTGTAACAGGAGGAGCGCTGCGTCTGACAGTCATGACTTGATGTAGGGTCATGCACTGACTGTGGACCCCTCGTACTGTATCTCTCGAATTTGACACAAAACGACATTGTACGGCCGCAACACTTACATACCATACATACTTAGATATGCTGAAAATATATAGACAGCAATACCATGGTAAGAGGCTCTCTTCATCTAATGGTAAGGAAATCAAACAAAAACTGTGTTTTTCTCAGATATGCTTGGACGAGCAGTATCGTCGGATCATCCGTTTTCAGACGGGGGTAGTTGAGTGACACAGACATTGTAAATTTAGTTTTAATTGTATCTGTAGTACGGACTGTACCTGGAGTTATGAGTTATCTGGTCCCCATTATCTGCAATAAGTTAGGGCCCTAAGTTAGTGACATGCGATAACTGAGACAGCACATTATATGTTCATAACACATAACACGTGGATACTGGGATAGGACTTCACACGGGTAAAAACCGATCAGACCACCAGTTATTGAGAGAAAATAAACCCCAAACTTAAACGTGTGATACCCGCTTTCATTAACACAGCATGATAAACGTACCCTTTTACTTTTAGAGTAAACAGTGCAAAAATACCAACCACGTGGTGCATTATCGCCTTTCAACCACCACTCGTCACCTAAATCGTCCGCCATTTTGACTTCTCTCTGACAGCCGCATTTTACATCGAAGCTGGCTCCCCAATATAACCCCGTAAATAGTCATGAACATATATTTTTTGTATTAATTTTCATTCCAAAGTTAAAAATTCTCTTTACATGTATCTTTGTGGTTTGTTATCGCTAAAGTCCACAAGTTTCCATGTTAAGTCTATCTCTCAATTACATTATAAATCATAGCTTTACTTAATGGCAAGCAAGGTGAAGGACATAGCTCTGTGTATCCAAAATGGGAGGAAGTCGGATGAATTGAGGTGTTTTCTCACATCAGACTAAATATGGAGGCTAAGCCCATTGTGACATGTACGTAGCTCACCCGGAAATTAATTGGAATATAAGCGATATTGAAATTGTTGTAAAATTATGTTTGTGTTATTATTACAAATGTAAACGTCATGACTGATTGCAATACTTAGACTAGATCAAGCAAGGGACTGTCATATGTACTTGTAACATCGATAGGTGGGTAAAACTACAGGTACCAGCTCCGACTGCAGTTCTTGCTTCACTGAACAAATATGCAAGTCTTGACTTTTGGACCCCACCGCGGAATTCGTAACTGCATTTTTGTCAGTTAAGGACCTTTTAGGATCCAATGTGATGTTTGAGATTGAAGATATGGCACTGGTCTCTATCTCCCTCTTTCAAAGATTTAGTCACCTGTAATTTGAGGGAAACCAGTAACGTGATTTTTGCGGCGAATAATGGATAGGGTGCTTGTACAAAGGTCACAATCAGAAATTAACTGTTGTGGTGCCAGAACTGTAAACATGCCAGCTTTGAACTGAAGCTATCATCATGTGATCATCATCATGACTGTTAAAAGAGTGATATTTGTAGCAGCACATCTGGTACCATGGTAAAGTGCATGCCATTGCGCTAACTCAAGCCGGAAAATCATGTTCAATCCCCTCCCCAGTGCTAACTAAAATCTGATATATATGGTGATATTCATTCAGGTTATTTGTCAGTAGTGAAGAAGCTAATTACCTTTAGATCATCTACTGGAAAAAAAATACAAAATGTAAAAATGCAGGTTTCATGTAATGTTATTTCTGAAATACTTTTCTCATGCATCATTCACTTTCTATGTGTTCTAATCTCCAGGGTTTTGTTTTTGCAGGCCATGGAGACCAAAGTTTGTTTTCCCAACTGCATCCCATGGTTCTTAATGGTTTGCCAAAAGAATCATGTGAATGGAAAAGGTATCTGTTATGACAAATGACCATGTTGAATGTAATTGTTAGTGAATTAGCTTCAACAAAGTGTTAAGTACCACCTCTCCTTACCTTTTACCATAGTTAATTGTAAATAATACATAGTGACGACGTCATAGTCCTAACTGCCAGTTCACCTGATGAAGGGACCTGGAATGGTCTCGAAACGTCGTGAGAGAAATTAAAAAGAAGTTTAATCCATACAAWTATCTTGGACATCAATGTACAACTTCTAAATGCCACTGAAAGACATAATACAACATAGTAATTAAGGGCATTCACGAATTGCACTTGAACTAACTTTAGTATGTAATAATATCTTTATATTATGTACTCATGGTTATAATAGTCATATTGCTGTTATAGATCATATGGCCGAGCACCTCGCACTTTACAACTTGAAGCAAGTTTTGTTCCCTATGATGCTGACATCCTCCCTGAAGAAGATGACAGAGTCCTCATCAGTAGACCATACTTCCATATATACTGGACAGACTGTGTAAGTGCATGTAATAAGATAAGCTTGGTAAGCTTGGAAATTTGATTATTGTCACTTATATGTCAGGGGAACTAGTGTTATCGTCTGACAGTCTTTGGCAACCATAATAGATTAAGATATATATTCCCAGCAACATATGTTTGGTCAGAATTTAATGTTTCAGGTGGTCAGGCTTGCTGTCTTGGTTCATTGCATGTCATTTTTACCCTAAAAGGATGAATCATTACTATCATTATTTGTCACTGGATTATCTGGTCCAAGCTGGATAATCTTCAATATTGCTGGGTGCAAAACACATATACCTGGGTACCTGGGTATTGACAACAATATAAACCAGCCTTTTACTTATTACTTTGATAAGAGGATGAGGTTTTTTGTCAACTTTGTTGAGTTATTCCCCTTTTTATAAATAGTGAAGAAACATCAATGTTTATTTTTTTTTCTCTAATTCTCCTTATGTACTGAAACATGATCGCTGGAGAGAGTAGTTCATTTAACACCCAGTCAGTAGGGATACATGTATCAGTCTGCCATGCTTTCTGATGTAGTATCTTGGATTGTGTAGGACCTAGAAGGCTACAAGCAGACAGTGAAAGAAGACATTGCTGAATGGCAGGCTGCACTGAAGGGAAAGAACATCCCAGACTGGTTGATCGTGGTTGTAGTGATGGATGAAAGCAAACTCAAATCCAAAATTCTCCCAAGGTCGTCTGTGATA
This sequence comes from Haliotis laevigata, assembly GCA_008038995.1. Classification (NCBI taxonomy): domain Eukaryota; kingdom Metazoa; phylum Mollusca; class Gastropoda; order Lepetellida; family Haliotidae; genus Haliotis; species Haliotis laevigata. The sequence goes on from VKKT01000786.1 coordinate 191,537, forward strand.
GACAAAGTCAAGAGTGACTTCTGCAGCAAGGCACAAGAAAGGTGAGATTTCTGATAGTGGAATAGATCAAAGTGAGTGACATTAGTTCTACTTAGAACAGTATTTCATTTATGTTATGGTTATATTAGAATGTTTGTCAACTGCATTGATCAAATGACACATTTCTTCAACTGTTCAAATGTAAAGTGGTGCTTTTCTTGACCTGTTGACCTTGACCCATTGGTGAGTGACCTTGTTTCTCAGATGTCTGGTGCTGACAGAGCCGATGAAGACTGACGCCAAGAGTGCTGAATCGTGGTATAACTTCTTCACCAAGCTCCGACCCTTACTGTTGACTGCATATAATCGGCAGTTGGGTCGTTTTGAGGACAACATGCGGGCGCTGAGGGAGAAACGGAATGAACCAGGGTGGAACTATATGGAATATTTTGTTGTGCAGGTGATTTATTTATCATTTTTAAAAGTTCGTTTTTCCCAGTCTGTAATAAGTCATTATGTCCATGATCACTGTATTTCATGGTAGAATGCCTATGTTACATGCAAGATTAAGTTCTCCACTGCTGTTTCAGTACCGAAGAGACTTAATGGAATGGGTGGTCTGTCTCATCGACTCTTGGATTATGTGTCACCATACCACTATGTTGTTAATGCTGATGATGTCAGTCACTGGTGTGTCTGATCCAGTCATATTTATACAGGCCATTATCATATGGCTGGAAGTGCAGCTGCATACAAGTGTTTTGTATTGTTTGTGTTGTGTTGGTTTGCAGGAGGAGCTGGCCTTTATGTTTGAGATCCTGGGTGTGTACGACGATGCACTGCTGCAGTATGATGAGCTGGATGCTCTGTTTACACAGTTTGCAGAGAACCATGCAGCAGGAGGTATGTCACACACTGGTGTAGGCTGTGTCACACACTGGGGTAGACTGTGTCATACTCGAGTTGGCTGTGTTACAGATTGGGGTAGGCAGTGTCACACCCTGGGGTAGGCTGTGTCACACACCGGGGTAGACTGTGCCACACACTGGGGTAGGCGGTGTCACTCTCTGGGGTAGGCGGTGTCACACACCCCTGGGGAAGGCTGTGTCACAAACTGGGGTTGGCAGTGTCACACACTGGGGTATTCTATGTCACACACTGGGGTATTCTGTCACACACTAGTGGGGGCTCTTGCTCCATTGTCACTTGATTTGTTGCTAAAAAGATAGTGTCAGCACTGCAAGGCAGCTATATATTTGATATGCCTATAAAAAGCTGTCAGGTGTAACAAAAGTGTAATCCATTTGTCACTACAACTTGTTCTTTTCATGGAGTATATTCAAATATGTGAAGTATAGACAATATTACACTATCCTTTTCTTTTGAACAGCTCATGTGAAATGGCTGGCCCCTCTCATACAGCCATGTAGCAACTGGAGTGGTCTGTCCCTCATCAAGGCCTTGAACCAGCAGCTGCGGGACACCATCAAGATGAACAAGGCCAGTGTGTTGGAGTTCCGCAACTACCTCTTCTCTCGCCAGTGTGCTCTGTTGTTCCTGTTGAAGCGCCCAGGGGACGTGGCCCAGCGAGCTCTGGACTACCTCCATTACACCGTACAGGAGATGATCGCACTCGAGGTTAGCCTCGCTTGTTGCTTGTATAGTTCCATGTTGCATTTTTATCATGTTATCTACAGGCAAGGATCCTTGAGCAAAGTAGTGTCATGACCTGATTCCTTTACTAAATAAACTGAGGGGTTTTGATTTAAGAATTAGCCTGTCATAGTGAGTGAGTGAGTATGGTTTTATGCCACTTTTAGCCTTATTCCAGCAATATCACGGTGGGGACACCAGAAATGTGCTTCACACATTGTACCCATGTGAGGAATCAAACCCGGGTCTTCACCCCACCACCCCCTGTCAGAGTGAAGAATTGTATAACACACATTGGTAGTGTCAAAGCCTATTCTTGGTGTCCTGTGATATGTATTGGAATGGTGTTGCTCATTGGCTCAAACAGCCACCCACCCACTCACTCACTCCTCACTCTCCTTGATTTGCTGGTGGTCATGCAGTATCTGCAATATTGTCAACTTCAGTATAAAACAACATTTACCTGTGTGTTCATGATGTGATGCCATACGTGATCAATACTTGACTATGATGCCACTCTTAGCTACCAATAGTTTGATTTAAGTCAGATGTTTGTTATCACTACTGCTGCACAAAGATCTGAGAACATCAAATCTCAGGTCATGTCAGAACGATTATTTCTCAAAGCGGCGTAAAACTATACTCACTCACTCACACTAAATCAAAGCAACCCCCTTTACAATCTTCAGAGCATTCTACAAAAAACAGTGGATCTGAATATAAACCATGACATCATGTTGAACAGAGCCTTATGTTTGTTGTTTAAAGCCACACTCCACAATAATCCAGCTATATGGTCTTAATGTCCTTTATGTGGTTTAGTAGAGGTGTTCAAAACTATGTACAGTAACTTGCAGTAGTTCTAGTGTTTCCAGCCCTACTGTTATGTGTCGACAGGTGGAGGTTCCAGAGGGCGCCCTCTGGTGCTGGGTGTTCCTCAGTAGCCTTGCAGTGCTGGAGACGTGTGAGCGGTACAATGAGTCGTCTCGGATCAACAAGAATTCCCTGTGTACTGCCAGTCTGTGGGACTATGCCAGGCGGAAGGTCAGTGAGTTGTGGGCGACAGAACTTGTTCTTGAGAGCAAGGGAAGGTGCTTTCTAAAGGATTTACTCTGTCTTAGGGCAATTTACTGAGGTTTTTACACTTTCTGGCCAACAAATAGCAGGGGCCAAGTAGCAGGGGCCAAGCTACATTGAACATTTTGCAGTACTGGCCAAACTGTTGATAACTAAACACGTGGCATTCTACTATTCCATACATGGCAGTCATAGCAAATTTGATTCAAATTGTTATAACCACACGTTGGCCTGATAGCTTAAATTTTCTGATTAATTTGTATGTCTTGCACCCCTGTACGTGTAAAGTGACCCAGTGAATGTTTCAGCTGAAGAAACTAGGGAGTGTGTGCGGCCTGATTCCTGGGACCAGGCCAACGTCCAAGCAGCTGAGCTGTAGAGTGGATCTCACCTCAGGCATGGTCACACTGGACAGTGAAGAGACAGGTCAGTTGAAGGGTCAATGTAACCATGGTTACTATTGGAGCTTCTTCCTGTTGAACAGGGAAGACATGCATCATTTGCAAGTCAATGTTACCATAGTTACTGTTGGAAGTTGTTCCTATTGAACAGGGAAGAGACAGGTCAGCTTGTTTCTTGGTCAATACATTTAGATAATGAATTTATCTTACCTTCACAAAGGTAACTACTTGTAGTAACTGACATTCACATTTGGTTAAGACTTTGTAGTTCTATCAGGTAACCCCATATTTCATAATATTTCAGTACAAGAACAGGAATTATTTTATTTTTCTAAAACTTTGTTCCTTTTATCTGATTTTGAAAGCTGGAAAGAATTTTAAAAAACCGATGAATTTTTTCAAATTGTAGCACCTACTGACAAGATTACACCTCTAGACAGACTGCGACAAGCCCTGTCCTCTGATGAGTCTTACAAGAAACACTACCTGGTAAGTTCATATACTCATGCACTGCCTGTGGGCTCATGGATACAGTGTTGGACCAGAAAAAACAGATTTCAGTGGTTGAATTCCCCATCTGCATCTTACCAGAAGATGTTAGAGATTAAATTTGCATTTACCAGTCTGGTGTTCAGCATTACGTCTGTATACTATTACTTGTTACACAGACAAATGGTATCTCACTGGGCTTTTTTTGTAAAACTGTAGGACAAAACTTTCTCCATTATGTTATATGAGCTGAATGTCAATAGGTATCTCACTGGGCTTTTACTGTAAAACTGTAGGACAAAACTTTCTCCCTTATGTTATATGAGCTGAATGTCAAATGGTATCTCACTGGGCTTTTACTGTAAAACTGTAGGACAAAACTTTCTCCATTATGTTATATGAGCTGAATGTCATGGTATCTCACTGGGCTTTTACTGTAAAACTGTAGGACAAAACTTTCTCCATTATGTTATATAAGCTGAATGTCAAACGGTATCTCACTGGGCTTTTACTGTAAAACTGTAGGACAAAACTTTCTCCATTATGTTATATGAGCTGAATGTCAAATGGTTTGTAGGTTTAACCTTAACATACGTCATTAATAGAAAAGTACGTGATTAGCTACCTAAAACAAGATATTAAGATGTTTTGAGAATACTTGAAATGTCTTTCCAGCATTCTCTTTTCACGGAGGATTTATTTTCAACAGGAAATGTGTGAACTTGCCATGGGAACATACAAACACATCTGTCGGTTCCGGTCAGCACGGATCATTGGCAGGGACCTGGCTGACTTCTATATGTAAGTAAATATTGTTACAGAATATTTTCCATTATGTAATTCAAGTTTCTGTAGTGTGTTTGTAACTGTAGTGTGTTTGTAATACGATTTGATGACTTTCAAGCTGTGATTAAACTTTAAAACAAGGAATGTTCACCCCCTCTTGGCAGGCTGCTAGGGGAGCCCCACAAGGCGGAGGGTTTCCTGCTGGATGCCATCAAGATGTACCGACAGGAGCACTGGGAACACCTGGCAGACGGCACCATGCTGGAGCTCGCCGTCTGCCAGGCCAAGATGGACGACAATGCCAAGTATCCTCCTTATGAAGAGTTGTGTCCCTTTATTGTCCAAGCAGCCTTTGATTGTTGGTTCAAATCCTGGTTCATATGAATAACATTTCTGGATTTGCCAGCACCGTATCCATGCAGGTGGAACACATATTATATAGGCTTCAGAGCCATGAGCATGTTTGTCTGTTTCACTGGAGTGGTAAATGTCTATAACATGCAACACTTCTATGTGTCTTTCCACATACGGGACCGTTCATAATTTATGGTTTGGGGTGGGGGTGTGTGTGATGTTTTTTATGGAGAATATGGAGAAACATGTACAATGTAATGTACAAATTCAATTAACCTCCTCCCCCCTACCCATAATTTTTAAGCAATTTTTTTCCTTTTATGAATGTACAAAATTACTGGACACCCCCCAGTTTGTGTGTACAAAATTGATGACCCCCTACCTCCCCAGAACAAAATGGGTG
>VKKT01000788.1:75958-90282 GCA_008038995.1 Haliotis laevigata
TCAATATGAGCTTATTTCAGCACTACAGTGGTCAATATGAGCTTATTTCAGCACTACAGTGGTCAATATGAGCTTATTCCAGCACTACAGTGGTCAATATGAGCTTATTTCAGCACTACAGTGGTCAATATGAGCTTATTTCAGCACTATAGTGGTCAATTTAATTCAGCACTACAGTAGTCAATATGATCTTATTTCAGCACTACAATGGTCAATATGAGCTTATTTCAGCACTACAGAGTAGAGTTGCTCTAGCAATCAGTGTGAACTTAGTTCCCCAATACAGAAAGTGAGTCAGTTCTACATCATTATTGGGAATATCTTATATGATATGATAGAAAGGACACCAGCCATGGTTCACACACACCAGCCATGTTTGGATCAGATCCTTCAGTCTGACAAGACAACACGTCAGACATTACACTACCCCATCCCTTGTTATTGAAACATCAACCATGTCTTTAAAGCATGTATTGGCTGTGACCAAGGAATGGACCTTACTTTCTGATGCCATCTGGGTGCCATTGTACAAGGCAACTTTAGCGCTACGTCAGTCATAAGTCGATGTTAAGGTATGGGAGTTATAATCACCTTAGCGCTAAGATCAATTTGTACAACAGCACCCAGAAGTACACTAACACCTACTGGTAAGTCATGTATCAAGGAGGGTGACAACTGAAAACACATATTGAGGAACCCTGAAAATGGCAAACTGTAGCTGAAGATTCATATGACAAATGATTCATTCATCAGATAATTTACACGACATTGCTATGAAAACAATTAGGTCAGAACGTTATGTATTATTCTGAAGGAACCCAATGACCTCATTGCTAATGTTTAATACATGAACAATACCATACACCGGCCATTGGAACAATGATCAACACTGTTTGCTCCTACCCTGGATCAGCACGGTCCAGATCCATATGCTGGTATCAGAATACCCGAAAGGTCTTAACCAACCAAACCTAGATACGTTCACATATTGTATTTCACAAAAAGTCATATTTGTTTTAGCTGGACTATGACATGTCAACAAACTGGTTTTGCAGCGGAAATAGAGAGATTGCGCAAAACCTCATTGGGGACAGGTAAAGTGAAACCTGTAGATAAGCAAACCCCTTTCTACAGACTGCTTTCTTGGTCCTCAAATTTGGCTTATCTATGGAAATATACAGTAATTACATGGCCAGAACATAGAATCATCAAGGGGTACAGTTCTGATCCTGGAACCTGCCCCCACCCCCCTCTCCCCCACACTATACCTGTCCTACCTGGATCCCAGGTATAAGACCTATTCTACCCTGGATCTTCACGGGTCCCAGAACATAGAATCATCACGGGGTACAACTCTGATCCTAGAACCTACCCTCCACTATACCTGTACCACCTGGATCCCAGGTACAGGTAGAGCTCCAGTAAAACCTCCATTGCTGTACATATCACACCGTACATCAGACACATACGCAAATAATTCATAACTTATTGAACTGCCTCCATATTCCTCACAGGAAAATGTGGATTACCTTTTTGTTTCATGGTGGTATCACAATAACTATGGCAGGGTGTTATTCAACAAAGCACTTCTACAACCTCAGCAGTCATCAAGGAACAAACAACCTGGAGAAAATGTCCCCAGCAGGTAAGATCCAGAATTCAAACTGAGTCACTTGATATTGACAGTGGTACGACCTCCATTGTACGCCAAGGAACATTTAGTTTGGCCATGATGACAGGCGAGGGTTCTTGTTGTGGTGGATCTGCTTGGATCTGCTTGGATCTGTCAACCAGTGCTTCACCTGGCCAGGTGTAGATGGAAATGGATCAAGTCAAGAGAAACAATGGAACGTCAGACCTTCTCCCATGAAGCATACTACACAATGATAAATGTTTAATCAGATGTGGAAGTGTGCGTGTTGACTTTTGTCTCATGCCCCTAATCAATGTGTTAACAAGCAAAGACAACACCATACAGACACCTACAATCATCTCATCAGAGAGCTACAGAACAGGGGGCTGTTTGGTTTCAGCAGACTGGTCATTTTCCAGATCCAAATTTCCATGTTTACATAATCCTTTTACATCTGTAGTATATGTCACTCATGAGCATGAAGAGGTAAAGACAATACTATATACGTCTAAATATTCCCGCCATGAATATCAGTAGTATATGTTTGCTAGTGCAAAAGGTAAAGACAATGCTCTATACGTCTAAATATTCCCGTCATGAATATCAGTAGTATACGTTTTTCATTTTTGTTAACACACTGGTCATTTTCAAGTCCAGCTTTCATGTTTACACAGCTACCTCATAATACTTTCACATATATTGTATTTATCGGACATGTCACTGATTCACAGGAAGAGGTAAAGACAATCCCATATACATCTAAATATTCCATACATGTCATGAATAATAGTAGTAATTTGTAATGAACATCCATTGCACATTGTTTTGTGTGAGCAGGGTAGTCATGTCCTGACTCCTTGTTCCTGGTAATACAGTGGACCTTACTACTGTTACATTGTTGCATTATCACAGTATTAACCAGATACATCATCAACAGACATGATGACGTTCATTCATACAGACACAAAATATTTCTTTTTTTTGTAATAAACATCCTTTGCACATTGTATTGCATCAGCAGACTAGTCATTTCCAGGATCGTGGCTTCATTTTAACAGAGCCTAGTTGACCTTAATAACTTAACATCATGCTGTATAATCTACAGTATTTACCATTCATCCATGATGAGCATGAGTTCATTCATAGAGACACATGGTGTGTGAATTTGAATTCCAAATATTGTGACATTGAGGAAGAGATACGAGTACCTTTTATTCTGGATATGTTGTAAATAAAGAGCACGGAAGTTGAGATCCATATATCATGTGTCTCTACATACATAGATTTATATCATGACCCAAGATCAAAAGACCTACTGCCATGATTTTGACCTACATTTACCAAAATAAATATAACCATATCTGAATCACATGTCATGGATGCACACAATGAACACTGTGTTGGACAGAAGACATGGAAACAAGAATCAAACTTGGATGAAAAAGACTGTCCTTCCTGTTTCCTCATTGACACTTCATAGTTCAAAGGCGTGCATAACAGTGAGTGAAATCACGATAATCAATGGGACAACATATCCAATGGAGGAGAAGGCAGAATTGAAAAACACGACATCGTGAAGAATGTCCGAGGTAACACTGAGGTAACGGCCTATACTGGCGTTAACAGGGCTATCCATGTGGAGATGTCCACTGTGCAATCATACAAATATCCATACCTGGGTCTGGTTCATTCCTCGTCGGGCTCTTCCCAGTGCATGTCACCAGTTTCCGTAGCGACGATGCCAGAAACTTGCAGCAGAGTTTCTGAGACTTGGTTTTCCAGCATCCCATTGTTTGACTGTTTTTGTAAAACTCACTTTTCTTGGAATATAGTTATGCAGGTTTGTGCTTAATTCAATCTACTGGATGAAAAATGTAGTAGTTAAGCTTCTCCAATCAATAATGGGAATCTTGCGGATTTGAATGTATTTCTCGCCAGTGGAGGCGCAACAAGGGAATTGGACGTAAATAGCGGCACAATTATGCCTAGCAGAGACTGCTACTCCACTGGTCCGCTGACATAATACACCACTGGCTTCACCATACTGGGAGAACACATCACATAGGTTCCGCCAGATAGTCAGGGAAAATATTTATGAACTTGATGAAAAATTTGCATAAGTTAGACATTAATGTATTATCCCTAATCACTGGCAGAAATACTATAAAGGCTCGGGGCTCAACCAGCTTCACTTTTTCCATCACAGCCGAATGAAGCCAATTTTTCTAACTCATTGTCAATATATGTTCCAGGTCCTGCCGGACTGACAAGCACAAAGTGACTGCAGATGGACGTCTGCTCTGTTCCAGCCTGACATTCACATGGCTGTCTGCCACACTCATGACCATCTGCCTACAGGGATTCGGTGTGGAGTACAGCAGCTCCTCGAGATGTTGTTTTCCTCCTAACATTGTAATTGCAAACTGGAGCAGGTTACCTGGTCAACAGATCGACCCTGACTAACCACCATGCTTTAACATGCCCACATAACAGGATGGTCACAAAAGTTTAAAACATATCTGCAAGTATTTTGACGACAGGCCATGTGGGATGGTGGCAGACCTGATGTTATGACCTTTACAGAGACACATAGGGTGGTGGTTAATGACATCATCATAGTAACAATCATCTAATGTTGGGATGATATTAACACCAGTACATTCCCCATAAGCTGGTGTTTATGATGGAATGACCTTAGTATATTCTACACAAGTTGCTGGTTACGTTGTAAGACCTTAGTATATTAGTATATGGGTTGCTGGTTATGTGGATATAACCTGAGCATATTCCTCCACATTAGTTGATGGTAATGTTGATATAATCTGTTCTCACCTCCTCATGAACCGCCTATTGTTTAGATGAGGTAAAACAGCCAATAATCGGGTTTGGGGGAACAAGGGATGGTGATAATGTTTTATCAGCTTTACACTTCCAGAGACCAATATGCCACATAGCCATCATATAAGATGTACGTGATGTCTGATAGTACCGGGGAGCTGGGGTAGCCTAGTGGTTAAAGCATTCGCTCATCACGCCGTAGGCCCGGGTTCGATTCCCGACATGGGTACAATTTGTGAAGCCCATTTCTGATGTTCCCCGCCGTAATATTGCTGGAATATTGCTAAAAACGGCATGAAACCAGCCTCAGTCAGTCAGTCTGATAGTACCAGCTCAGAGGAGAACCAAACAACAGATTGAGATTGTTTAAAGCCTAATCCGTTCTTATCAACATGTCCTACATAAAGTTGCATCTCATGCAAGCTAGATATCTGCCTTGCTACACATTGTGCTCAAACAACCCATATCATGTCCACCAGATGCTAGTATTCAAGGCCAGTAATAATTAACATAGAAGGACGTAGTCAACCATGGTGCCACACCTCATACATCTGTTATCTCCTGCTCATGGTATATTCCAATGTCAGGCTCCATCAACGATGCTTGCAGCTATGTCAGATAAATTGCTACAGTTACATTCCATGCAATTTACACTTAGCTAGAATGTGGCTCTGTCACATTTTGTCTACCAGTGTGGGATTCTTTGGCACAGAAGGTCTGAGCACCTCTTCTTCACAGAAGCTCTTGTTTACAGAACTTCTTGCCAAAACAACCCCTTGCTCACAGCAACTTTTGTTCATATAACCTCTTGCTAAAGCAACTCTTGTTCACAGAAACTCTTGCTGACGGAACATTTTGCTAACAGCAACTTGTTCCCAGCAAATCTTGCTGGCAGAACCCCTTTCTCACAGTAACTCTTGTTCACAGAACCTCTTGCTGACAGCAGTTCTTGTTCACAGAACCTCTTGCTTACAGCAGCTCTTGTTCACAGAACCTCTTGCTTACAGAAACTCTTGTTCTCAGCAAATCTTGCTGACAGAACCTCTTGATCACAGAACCCCTTGCTCACAGAATGTATTGCTATCAGAAGCTCTTGTTTACAGATCCTCTTGCTCACAGAATGTTCTGCTATCAGAAGCTCTTGTTTACAGATCCTCTTGCTGACAGCAGATCTTGTTTACAGATCCTCCAGCTCATTTCACTTCTTGCTCCCAGAGCTGCTTCCTCCCAGAACACCCGTCATTTGGTAATCGTAGTTTCTGAGTTGTATGATTGTGTAAGACATGCAGTCCTCTAGCATTGAATTAAGGGAATGTCTGCCCCCACTATACAATCAGGGATGTCTACTATATCAGCAAGTGACTACCTCCTGATGGCCGTTACCAGCCAGGATATTGTATCTAGTGACTTGTGTCAAGCTGAGACAGTGTCTGCAGGTGATCATAAACTCCAAGATAGATATATAATAAAACTGGGATTTGATTAACTTTAATCACACTAAGAATGTCAAATGGCCAGGAGCTAGCGGGTACTGTATTTCCTCTAATAAGAATGGGCCTCTAATAAACACTGGCTCTCTAATTGGTCCTGGCCTGAAATAAACACCATGCTCAAAACAGCATCTGACACAATAAGTACCAAGTCTTCAAAAACAGTGAAGTCTTTAATAACTGCTTCATATGTTAGATTGATGTTTAAGCACAAAATACATTGTAGATGAGCAATGAAAACATGACAGTTAACCTAAGCTCAATCATACAGCTATTTCTTATAAATATGCAACTAAATTCAATTCTAGATTACAATATGGCAAGATGAACACATCATTGGAGTGAGACTGCTACAACTGATATTACCCTGTACTGTACACAAGACATGCCACAGACTTTATTCACAGTTCTGAAATAGTTTCACATAATGTTATTTAATATATTTGACCATTTGCAAGAAATGGTTTCCATAAAAAGATCCAGAGTTTCCCTCACATCTGCCTTATGTGTCAGACCGACACCTACTAACATCCCCCTGATGAAACAACCAACTAAAACTAGGGCATGCTACACTTAGAGTGAACACAACAAAACCCTAAAGTTTTCTATTCAATCTGACAAGAGCACTATCGCAACAGCTAGAGAGCAATCTTGGGGCATTTACAGTACAATTAAGAACAGAATCCTATCATGTGTGTCATAATGGTGGAAGGGTGATGGAATCAGAGAAACATGTCTTACCTACACCACCGTCATGGCTGGAGGGCTGACATTGTAATATACTCCCTGCTTGTCTAAATGAATTAAAGTGTCTTCACACACCATAAGAGTGTCCCGAGAGATCAGAAGGCCGGACGTTGGTGAGTTTGAATGTTGTTGTTTATCAATAATTAACACCAAGACGGGAAGCAGGTGTGTTGGCCTGGGTAGCAGTGGGTTCCCTGCGGTACAGATCCACATCGGAGGTGGCATCACAAGTCCTCTTGGACAAGCTCCAGATACCAACATCTAGCAATTGTCTTTTTCAGACTTGTGTTTGTTCAAGCAAAGAAGAAACTTCTAACTTAACACAGTCCGGCACTGTTGTCAAAATCATGGACAACCCTCGAAATTCACTGTAGTCCTGCTCACAGAACATATTACAAACAACTCTCAAATAAATCAGGAAGTATCGGCCAGACGCTGCTGCTTGATAACTTGAACATGGCAAGTCTTGTCTCAAGCAAGGCATAGTTCAGCATATAGACTTTTCTACACAGACGTCTATCGGACAAATTTGCGATAAATTTTGTAATTGATAACCAGAATCACTAAAGTCAGTCAGTCGGACTGTGGAAGTTCTTCTCTGATAACATTAAAGGAAGATACATGTTGCATAATCATAACCAAAGTGCTTTCTAGTTGATGTTTTGATCAATTTCTGAAGCAAGTGTTGAGCTATCCTCTCAGAAATCAATAAGGCCCATCTCCATAGACTTATTCCTACAAATAGACCCTGATTTCTGATAAAATGTCAGATAGTAAGAAGCGGGGAGAAAATCGAAGTGTTGAGCGTAAAGACTTAAGTAATATTAACGCGGCGCCTTGTACATATACCATTTGATATTGGTATACATCCTCTGCCAAAATGGCTACTGGACAACACAATACTTTATAGTATATCTGAAATTTATTGGTCTTAAGCCAATAAATTATTGAGTGAAATGACATGACTGTCAATAATATTGTTGAATAAGAAAAGAAATTACAAATGTCATCATCAGATGAAAAATTATAGTTTCATTGATTTTTTTTGTTTTCATTGCAACAGTTGTGAAAAAACACCAACAGAATAATGCCAAGCAAAGCTAATTGAAATTCTGCTACACACTGGCTGGGAAAATCAATACCTCAATGCAAGATGTGTGTTCAAGGTGAGCCCAAGCCTGTGGTGGAGGCTATCATATTGATAAGCTGCAGAACGCTAGCGGCTGTCCTCTGTACAATGCCCTTCCAGGCATCAGTGAGTGAGGGAGCTGGGTTTGAAGCTTGTTTCAATAGTATAATGTAAGCTTGATGTGGGAGGCCGAAGCACGATTAGAATAACTTTAATTTTAATTTTTAATACCACACTCTGAAATATTAAATCTATCTGACGGAGGCATGGACATAATCCATCTGGAACAGACAATCCAGTGATGACATGTTATTAACCATGGCTATAAACACATCAATAAGAAATCTGTAATAATTTCACAATACAATTCTGACTGCATCATGAACATGTGTTAATGAATCGCTATCCAAATATCGATGATACCATGTGTTTGTCAACAATCAATGCAACAAATGAAACACCACTTGGACACAATCGAAATCATTCCATCATGATAAACTTTGATGCTACCTCTAGGGAGGTATCCTATCAACAACATCGTAACGCTATCATCTATTTCATTTCCTGCACACGGGACACAACCAGCCATCCATGAAAGTGCACTCCACACAGGAAGTAGACCAACCTATCAAAGCCCACTCCTAAGGACATAGAATCAAACACCTGTGTCTTTCACTAGAGATCTGGAAATGAGTTTCATACAAACCCATCTCACTCTATGATGTGTAGTGACTAGAAGCTAACAGCTGGAATTTTCTGATTACTCTAAAATTATCAAAAACCTGCACATCTTTAGATTCTCTATGAAATTATGGCCACAGTTGAACCCAGTTCTTCTTTCATTGATCGCTGCCTGAAGTCCTCCAGTGATCCCATCTAAGGCACAATGTGGAAAGCTTAATGTCTCCACTGTCATCAACATGATGAACAAGTCACATAACACTCATTTGGAATTGAACCCAAGAACATAGGATCATAGGATGCCAAAGGGAGGCAACTCTGCAAAGAAATTGATGATGACTGACTGACATATTGCAGACCATCCATGAGTCTGATTGACCACAGCCATTGACAACAGTAAATCACAGCAGAATACAACAATGGGATTAGAAACAGGGCATTTTGGTGTGATGGGCAACCACTGTTACCACTAGGCTGCACTACCATCCATGCACAGTAACTGGAGATGAGCATCTTAAGAACAACTAACCCATAACTATACTCTGCGTTTCTTAACCTTGATCTATCCCATATGTTCAGGATATTCTGTTTATAACACATTCAACAATATTCCAGCTACCGTTATATGACCAAGGTCTGAAAATAATCAAATCTGACCAGCCAATCCTAGTATTGATATCATAAGCATTGATTCACATAACTAAATAATAATGACAAGCATTGAGCTAGTCCCAGAGCTTGCCCACCCAATCCTGTAAGTTGCATCTAGTTCATGTATATACTCCAGTATGGTTTACCTGAACATTCAGCTGAATCTGTCCTATGCAGGTTATCAGTACTTGTTTGGGGAATCAATACTATCAATAGGGTTCTGGATATATAATTCAGTCCAGATTAGCCAAATGTTCCCATTCAGAGTAGTTTTAAATACAACTGGAAACAACTCTACTGCATGATTAATACTGTTGACATGAGCCGATTCCCTGACTGCTGGCTGAATCAGGATCCGACTAGGCCTACCTGTTTCCTACTAGTACTTCACTGCACTTTACTTTGTCCACAAGGATATACTCTGGCATCACATCATCAGTCCTGCTTGCATAAGGTTCTTGATGAAACAGTCCTACTATATAAATATCATCAGCAATGACACAGGTCTGCGGTGTTGATCTGCCTGTTTACATATCTTCCCCACTTACACTTTTCAATGTCTACCCCAATTTTTATACCTTTTAACATCTGTGGTGTCAATCCATCTGTTTACATATCTTTCCCACAGATTCACCTGTTTACCCCCATTAACAATACACCTGTTTACACACTTAACCCATTGACACACTTGTTTATCTAATCACACTAATGATCCACCAGTTCACCTATCTACCTCATCGACTCACCTGTTTACATATCTACTATGTCGACCCACCTGTTCGCTTATCTACCTCACTGACACACCTGTTTACATGTCTACTATGCCAACCCACCTGTCACCTATCTACCTCACTGACACACTTGTTTACATGTCTACTATGTCGACTCACCTGTTCACCTATCTACCTCACTGATACACCTGTTTACATGTCTACCATGTCAACACACCTGTTCACCTCTCTACCTCATCGGCTCACCTGTTTACATGTCTACCATGTTGACCCACCTGTTCACCTCTCTACCTCATCGGCTCACCTGTTTACATGTCTATGCTCATTAACAATACATCTGTGGACATTTATGTATGAAATGAAAAAACAACACATATTCAGAGTCCCCACCCATAACAAAACTGTGCATTAGCCCAGTCCCTATATTGACAACCCGGATGAAACAAAACAATGAAATCCGAGTTGCCCAGTCCATACTCTGTACAGACCCATGCAAGGGCCAACCACTGTTATTCCAACGTGCATTTCTGCATATGCAATGCCATCAAAGTGACATAGTACTCCATTGATATGAATATAATGTCATCCCCTTCAGAGTAATGAAATATTCAAACATAGAGTGTGTTTGTGTACACTGTACTAAATGATATTGATCCAAACCACTGACTACGTTATTGTGTGTCTGGCAATTTGGGGGATCTACAAGTTAGGCTTGGGACAATGTGTAGTAGGTATTATGATGACTTTGGGACAACTGATGTGTGTCCCTCGCCTATAAAACCTGAAGCACATTAAGCTGACTCAGAAAGGTTTATGCAAGAATTGTACCACTGACTGATGATTGACCTCAACGGAAAATTGCTTCAAATTATTCAAAGTAGAGTTTGCCATGGATATGGGATAAAGTGACGTAGCCGACGTTTTGGGTCTAGAATGATGGGAAGTCATCATTACTTATGGCAAGAAGCTCTTGCCACATGAGCCACCATTCCGATAATGGCCTCCTCTGGCTAGTCCTGCTACACACACTCCCAGTAATGGCGGCTCTTGCCAGATATGGAACCACAAGATAGAGAGATGAAGGATATCGCTTTGAGGAGGAAGACAGTCCTGATACTCATCACTGTATATGACAATAAACATACTTGAGAGAGAGAGTGAGAGAGAGAGAAAATAGAGTGAGTGAGTGAGAGAGAGTGAGTGAGTGAGAAAGAGAGAGTGAGTGAGAAAGAGAGAAAAGAGTGAATGAGTGAGAGAGAGAGAGAGAAAGAGAGAGAGAGAGTGAGTGTGTTCTGCTACATGCTATATATCTGTCCTAGCTAATTAAACAAATTGCTTATAACCTGTGTAGTATAAGCGTTCTGTCAGTGAATTTATCATGAAGCGAATGGACTTCAATTAAACTTTAGTTACATCATATATATTTGAATTCATAAACCTATTGTACATATTTGAGTAAAATACGAGAGGATTGTATGGTCTCAGGCCACCTTAAGCAAACTCCACCTAAATCATGTTTGGAATCAAGGATCTGGCTTCACACCTTGTACTCCAATGAAATGCTCATCTACTTGGTTTGCCAAATATACTACCAAAAATGCCTAGGACCATCAGGTTCCTCCACATTAAAATTGTAAATGTATCATGCAATGGCATTAAAACTGAACTTGTTTTGACTAGTCTTGGAATCATGAAACTGCAGCAGCAAAAAAAATGTCTCAGGATAATGGAAATGGAGTAGTGACAACAGTCTCTTGGAATCAAGGATCTGCTGTCATGACAACAGAGTATTGGAATCAAGGCTCTGCAGTCATGACAACAGAGTATTGGAATCAAGGATCGGCAATCATGACAACAGAGTATTGGAATCAAGGATCTGCTGTCATGACAACAGAGTATTGGAATCAAGGATCTGCAATCATGACAACAGAGTATTGGAATCAAGAATCTGCTGTCATGACAACAGTCTTGGAATCAAGGATCTGCAGTCATGACAACAGAATCTTGGAATTAACGATCTGCAGTCCTGTTATAACCATGGTGGTATTCTCTGGGCAAATATTCCAGTAGATAATGGAATAATGGTACAGAATCGAAATCAAATTCAATCACAAAAACTAACGATTGCTTTTTACCTTGAATAATGGTTTTAAATAAAATTACCAACACTTGCACTTTCCAGTCAGAATCTGGTACCAGCTAATACGATTAATGTTTGGAAGTAGCCATTAATAGATCTCTGACATAATATATATACTTAGCTCTGCTAATCAGATAATAGAACCACATAGTCAGGTGGATCTGGCACTAATCAGGAATGTTGGTGTCAAAACATTTCACAATGAACATAGAGAATTCTACCAAACATGATCATCACAAGTGAAATTGAATTCCCTGCAACATGCATCCTTGTACTGCTGGAGTCGTCGCTTCCAGTCGTTACAATCATCCACAATGATCAGTAAGAAGAATACATCTGTAAATGCTAGAGACAAAGGGCGTGTATAACCATCGTATCACAGTATGTGTGTTATATATTCTACATACCTTGTGGTCAGCCTACAAATGTGACAAATCATGGATGTAGTAACAATCATATCAAATATTCCAAAGAGGAATAACATAGTAACTCAATACTACCACATTACAGTTTGTGTTGCCATGGGTACCTTACTTGAGGTGGTCTTGTTTTGTAATTTTGTGCAAATATTATTCCGTACAAGAATTAGATCCTTGAATATGAATGTTATTAGATTTATACAAACTTATCAATTGGAGACCTCGATTCATTAGTTCACAAAGCCCTAGGAACAGACATACACTTGAACTGACACTGAATCTAACCATCTCGTGGTTGGCAGTAATGACATACATACATTCATTAAGAAAATAAACAGATTATTTTGAAAAGAGAAAGTGAACCTAGCACGTTTAAGAAAACAATATTTACACCATGCATAGTTGTCAGTGACAGAGACTTAGGTACAGATGAAAACTGTGCCAGAATGAAATGATGATTATACGGAGAATGAAACATGCTACCAAAATGTAGGTGGTTTGATCACAGCATGATTACATCGTCATGGCACGCAATACGGCCATGTTAGAACAGGTAAAAAAATCGTGAATGGAGTAACGGATAAAAATCTCCAGGATCAATCAAGAATTGTGAGAAGGACATCAGGCAGTGTTATCATGCATAGCTCATGTGCAGAGGGCAGAGTGCAAAAACTGCAGGCAAAATCAAATTCAAATTTGATTTTTCCAAGCTAGTTTTAAGTCAATAAATACCGATGAAATCTGTCAGATCCATTGCTAGAGCTGGAGGGTAGTAGTCCGATCTTATAGTCATACACTGCCAAACTCCAATTCTGCCATTACCGTCCGGACTTACAATCAATTACTGAATGGCCGTGCCATGCCATTACTGTGCCAAGACAATACCTACTACCTCTCTCCCTCCTTCACACTCGCCTCCGACTTCAACATCAAATACTAAATACCTAGATTTGCATCAGCCTTAAAGCACAACGCTTAGCTCCGATGCAATTATGCTTTATTTCGGGGACGATTTATTGTACAGCTCTGACAGCATGCAATTGTTGTACTGTCATCTGTGAGAGAGAAGGGCACTCGATCAAAAACTCAGCCACATAGTTGATTTGGAACATAGTATCCCCACCAATCATTGTCCCAGTTCGGCCATATTAGCATTCCAACACTGTTTTCCTAATCACCTTTCCCAGCTGCTACCTGTAGATACATGTGTCTACACAACTACCCATTGTTAAAACTGCAGAAATGATACGCTGTTATTCAATACATTGTTGGCCATAATTGTTTATGATAAATACATAAGCAATTTCCATATTGGTTCTGGCAATGTGAGCAATTATCCTTAACTGTGCCTCGTATCTTTACCATTATGGACAGGCAATTCAGGTAGGTGCTTCATATACTTTTCATTGTTTCTTGATATGAATATTTTTTCATATTTTGTTTTTAAATATATCACATCAAATAAATGTACAAGAAGTCTTACCTATGGACTGACAACCTGAGAAATTTTAAAGATGATAATCAGAAACACCAAAATTGAGATCAGGATATACCATTCCCAAACAGTAGGGGATATTCCAGAAAGGAGCACTATCACCAATTTCAGTCAATGTCAAACTTGTTGCCATGGAAATGTCAAAAATATTTTATTCAGAAATCCAAAACTACCAAAAGGCACCAGTACACCACCAGACCAATCTATGTGCCAAGTTTAGTGAAGAAACATTGAATGGTTTTAGAGTTCTGCTCCGGAAAAGTGCACTACCATTAATTTCAGTTTTAGTCAAACTTGTTGCCACGGAAACGCCAAAAATATTTAATTCAGAATTCCAAAACTACCAAAAGGCACCAGTACACCACCAGAT
>VKKT01000788.1:127569-138196 GCA_008038995.1 Haliotis laevigata
GAACCCGGGTCTTCGGCGTGACGAGCGAACGCTTTAACCACTAGGCTACCCCACCACCCCTCCAAGAAAGAAACAAACAACATTGCGTTCTCTAATAATCCATCCTCCAGGCCATGGAGGTCATTCATGTTGCGACTGTGGTAACCCTGTGTAATCTGGTTGATTGTGCCATCTACTGCTGCTACATTGTGCCATCTACTGCTGCTACATTGTGCCATCTACTGCTGCTACATTGTGACACATGCAACTGGTCATCCTGACGGAAACTTATCGAAATGTGAGTAGTTTAAATATTTGCTTGCATGGGTAATAACAGCTTTATTACATCTGACACAATGTCACTGTCATCACAGTAAAGTTGAATAAAACAAATTACTCCTTATCCACTGGCATGAGCTTGAATCTCAGTCTCAACTCCAAGTCTCTTAAAACACCGAAAACAAAAACAACCCAGAAAACTCATATTTTCCGAAAACGATTTAGGTGTTTCAAAGCTCCTTCGGCTCACTAACTACATGGAAAATACCCTTTTTGGGGGCAATTCAATAAAAAACTTAAAATCTCAAATAAATGAATGTAATTTTGAGAGAGAGTGAGAAGATTGCTTTGGAGGCATGTTCATACCTCCAGGCTGCAGGATATTTCACAAACCTCACTGAACATAAAAACTAGTCCACTTTCAAAATCTAATTCTGTGCAGGAACGTGATGTGAGATTCCATAGAGACAAAATATTTGAAAAAAAGAGAAGTGATGCATTTGGAGCTGGAATCTATTTTTATGTGTATGGTGGCGTGAAATTGGAGGTCTTATTCATCCTCGACTGACCTAGAGAGACACTCGCTCAACATTATTTGCAAATTTAAACACCTATTTCTCTAGAAAAGAAGAAAAGCCAAATTGATTAAAATTACATACCCAGTTTCAATTTATTTTTGAACAGGTGATTACCATTTCTTCTGGGTTTGTTACTTTGTTACTAATAAACCTGCTTGACAAGGCTCTCTCAAACAATTGATATTTCCCCCTGATGAAGCAACCTTATGGACTTCAGGGACGATCAACAGAAAGATTAAGCAAGAAGTACAGATATTGACATTCTGCCCTCGACAAAATAACAATTTGACCCAATAGATATCCTGACTGAATCCTTGCCATGATTTAGTTTATTCCAAATCACCAAGTAGCGGCGTAGACCGAACCAATCAGCTGCAAGAGATCGATACGGTCGTAATGTCCAGCAAGTTGATGTAGTGACGAGAATAAAGAGCTGCCACGGCTTTGTCACCTATGTCAGTTTCCATGGTTACGACGACACTGATGGTCCTTCTGGAACAGGAGACTCATAACAGGAACTATTTTGTGCAGAAATGTAAAGTCGTGTGCATTACAGCTTCTCAATTACAGAGAGTATTGAGGACAACGACGTGATACTCAGCAGCCACGTCTTCTCATCAAACAACATTGTTGACAGACCCTGGGTGTTTACGAGCGATAAAAACCAACTCGATATAACACATGACATTACCCCATGATGTACACAAGATTCAGCAGACATTAAACGTAATCCGATCTGTTTGTATTAGTTAATTGCATTGATGTATTGCCTAAGTTTCAGGGCATGACCTTACAACACAAAGGCACAGAGTTAATTAAACTATTTGTTATAATTTTTGTGTGTTTTTTACCTGTCCCTTTTTATATTCATGCATCATCTGTTGGTCAAAAACTTGCTAGCGATTCATCTTCTTAACACAACATATACTCATCTTTGATGTTTCCAAAATTATCACACATTTAAAGATGAACAAAAATTCTTATTGTCACCTCATTGCACTTCCCCTTTTCAGTTTAGCGATAATTTTGCTAGCAGGGTTTTACTGGATGTAGTACATTGCATCTTACACATACACTAACTGTAATACCTGTGAAGATCCGGGTTACACGGTGGACACATGTCATCGGTTCCCAATTGCGCAGATCGATGCTCATGCTGCTGATCACTGGATTGTCTGGCCCAGACTTGATTATTTACAGACCACAACCATATAGCTGGAATATTGCTGAGTGCGGCATAAAACTAAACTCATTCACTCAAGCACTCACAAATTGTAAATGGATACAAATAAGTGTGAATTAGCAAAAGTAATAAATATTATGAAGCGCGTGGAATAAATGACTCAAAGTTCAGGTATCACTGGTCGATTTTCTTTAATTTTGAAATCCCCTTCTGTGGTGTGCTAGTTTTTTTAGCATATGCAATAATTAAATTCACATTACATGGAAACCAAGATCCATGCCATGGCCCCTCAAAGTATTACTCAGTGTCGGTGACATAATGGGCAATGTTTTATAACATCTAGGCTACCCCACCCCCATAAAAAGATATACAGTTTAACAAATGATGTTGTATCTTCCAAATTTGTTGCAATGGAAATATCTACAAAAGTATGTTAATAATAAAAGTAAACGTGCTATTATCCAGCACTTTAGTGACGAAGACTGTACAACATTAGCACACAATCAATGGTTAAAATATTTGTCTTGTGGTGGCGGTCATGGAAATGATGAGACTGATCTGTTTGGTCCTTACTTTAAAGGTAAAATGTAATAATGAGTGAGTGAGTTAAGATTTTATGTCACACCAGAATTCTTTCAGTTATATAGAGATGAGGCCAAGTTAACTTTAATAAGTATCCACAGAGTGAAAAGATAAATAGTCAAGACAACAGATAATATGTGCAGGAGGAACCATGAATGAGAATACCTGCATGATTCTTGTTTTCAACAAATAATGCAATGGCTTGTTCCAATATTGTTTGTGCTACTTATAAATTAAGAAGAGTTATCAGGTGGGGCCTTGATAAATCATATTAATATCATCGAAGATCCCATTCAAAAGAAATAAATTAACTAGGACATAGAGTCAGGTAAACGTTTAGTGAAAAACACATTTGGGAACTTAAAGCTGTGATTGAAAAATTAAATTTCAAAGAAGCAAATTTACCATTTACTGCTACTTCAAACAGAATTGATCAACCATGATAACACTGTAAATAAGCTGACATCGCGTGCAAATTTATCAGGTAGAAAAAAGAACTCAGAATATTTATCTTTTAGGAGATGGAAAATAAATTAGTGACTGACACTGAGCAGGCAAGTCAGTTAAACATGATTTTACTCCTCCAACCATGAAGAGGAGCAGAGCCTACAGATGGAGTTACCTCCCTTATTCCATGTATCTACACGGTAAGAAATGATCATATGACAGCTAACTCACAGCAATGTTCAACTCTAAAAATACTTCTTTCATGTCATCTTTTTCATCTAGAAAAATCTTTACCAGTTGCATAATCCGGTGTTCAGTCTACATTTTATCCTCATGTGAATATTTGTCGTTAAGAACTGTCTGTGTAAGCTGGAGAAATCCTGACTTACTTCGAGGATTAGTGCTTCATGGACTTTGGAGATTATACGCAGACATCAGTTGTTTTTTACTCAGTTGTCATCAGCAACCTTGTTTTTTCAGTGACTGCTTTCTTATGTACTCCAGTGAAGTTATCACATCAAGGGAAGGCAGAGTCATTAACCCCCGGGCATCTTGGAGATGCAAGTATCAGAAGAGAAGACTCACTAATCAAAGGAGTTCTAACTCTATGTGAAAAAATGTATATTTACTGTGAATTCTTGTCACATAAACTGAAAGGTGTAAAGACAACATATGTTTCATAAACAACATGAAATGCTCACACTAAACAGCAGAAAATCTTATTTATACATTCTAAATTTTTACATTGATTACCAATTTGTTTAGAGGATTTACCTTCTTTATATTCACTTTTATCACATATTTAGATAATTATCTCCAAGATCTGTAGTGCTGTGTTTTAACAATCTGATGAAAGGTATATATTTTCAGGTGAAACCTGGGTCTGTAGACATGAGGGACTCATCAGAAACTCTTAAACAACTTCCCCTATAATACACATCCGTGTAAACCAACGTGTTCAACCAGCCCAGCTCAGCCTCCTGAGGTAAACATAATTGTGTTTTTTCCACAAAGCCCCCTCAAACTAATTTATAAAGCAAGATAATGTTTGTTGATGTGTTGCCCAGACCTGCACCAACATGAGGAACTCCATCTGCCTCCTACCAATTATTCGTGCACTGGAAATGTTGTTTATAAACAGCCTTACATACACACACTTACACAAGGAGCACCTGCTGATTAAACCAGCTGATCCATTTCATTCTTAAATGTATTTAGCTGAAAAGGTAATTGAGCATTTTAAAGAAATATCACATTCTTAGAGTTGTCTTCAAGGCTGACTTGGATTGGCACCTGTACTTCCCTGCTTCAATTATTGAATAAATTTGTCAGATTTTAGCCCATCACAGGCTGGTTTTGATGGTCCATCCAAAGCACAGGTAGATGAGCTGACAAGCAGAGTGATAGAAGACAGATTTAAAAGAAATAAAATAAACTGTTTAATTCTGTGACATACTGCAGTAATATTAATAAATACGAAAGTAGACACCAAATCCCTTCAGTCGCCTTTTATAGTTAGAGTTAGCAAAGGCTACTGGGTGAGGCGAGGTGAGGTGAGGTGAAATTGGGTTTAACGTCGTGCTTGAGAATATTTCGCTTATATGACGACGTACATGTGTGTGTATGTGTATGTGCGGCTGTTTGTACTAGCCCAGACCGAAGCTGGTTTTATAGTGCTAGCTCACTGAGATACCATGCCGCAATGAAGCATGAATACCCTGCTCAGACACATTATACTGACTCAGAGCCGACAAGGCAGGCACCAACAAGTACCATATTTTAATGTCTTTTGGTATGACGCGGCCGGGGATAGAACCGCGAACTTCTGCTCTCTGGGCAGATGTTCTAACCACTACACCACAGAGGCTATCAAAGGCTGCTCGGAGCTGCATGGTTACCCAGAATTCCTATGGATCTGTAAAGTCCATACATCTGATAAGTCTGTGCAAAATCAGTCAATTCATAAAACAATAGAAACTTTCAGTCCTTTTTTAGAACATTCTGTTGTTTTACAAACTAATTGAAATATCATTTAGAATATTTGATACACTGACTGAAACTTGTAATTAAGGAAAAGGTAATAAAAAACTTTCTATAAATATCTTTATTAACTTAACATATGGTATGAACTTCCAACAACATGATCAGACAAAAAGTTTCTGTAAACTACAGGATCCCTGAGAGCACATGAATAATTCTTGTTTGGATGGGCTATCCTGGCGTGACATCTGCTGTTGCCTTTCAATCAGTTCTAAAGTATTTACATGTAAGTTTCCTGCACTGTTTACCACAGTTACAGTAACAAGACTCTCCTTGAACAGAGTCTAATGTGTCTTTACAAACACCATTGATGCCAGACATATTTCTGCTTTGACATATTTTCATGATGGCCATGTGGACAGCACTATAACACTGTGATGTTTAAAAGATTTACTGTTGCCTGTTGAGTGAGTGAGTGTTTAGTTTTATGCTGCACTCAGCAATATTCCAGCTATATGGCGGCGGTTTGTAGATAATCAAGTCTGGACCAGACAATCCAGTGATCAACAGTATGAACATCTATCTGCGCAATTGGGAACTGATAACATGTGTCAGCCAAGTCAGCGAGCCTGACCACCTGATCCGTTAGTCGCCTCACTCAGCACGGTGAGTGAGTGAGTGAGTTTAGTTCTACGCTGCTTTTAGCAATATTTCAGCAGTATCACTTCACACAATGTACCAATGTGGGGAATCAAACCCAGGTCTTCAGTGTGACGAACAGATGCTTTAACCACTAGGCCACCCCGCCACCCCTAATACAGCACAGAATCATGTAGGTGACAATAGTTTCACTGCTTCCTGAGGTATAAACAGAAAACAGTGTTCATACTGTGTCAGATTTCAGCAAAGTGTGCACACATTTTGCACCTGCATATCTATTCACACAAAAAGAAACTTCAATAGGTCAACAATAACTACTTCACCAACTGCTTGTGTGTCAAGTAACATATAAACAACTGAAGACAAAACTGTGAAATCAGTGACATTGATCAGTGCAACACAAGCCCTCCCCATTCCATTGAAGCAAGTTCACAGTTGGCCAGATGTGGGCATAGCTCTTTTTGCATTTTTTATACAATCCTATAACAGCCCCCTCTGTAACTGCCTGATACCCATTTCTTATAAGAAGGGAGAAGGTAGAGTAGCCTAGCCTAGTGGGTAAAGTGTTCACTTATTGTGCTGAGGATGCAACTTTCATTCCCTGTAAGTAGATGTTCAGGAGATCGGAACCAACACAGCTGCAAAGCGTCTCTCAAACCAACGAACAGTTTCAAGCAGGTTTGGGAATAACCCTCCAAACAACCATTTAGGAATACTGAGGCAATGAGCAATAAACATCCTTATCTAACACAACAACGCATTTCTATGACCACTTTCCAGCTATTACACAATATTAATAAAATGGCTGATGGTATATCGGCTAGCAGCATGATCTACAGTCCTGTCAGACTGTTTGATAGCAACATGGCAACTGTTGTGGGCCAACATAGCTATCCCATCAACCATCATGAGGGAGAGTCCCCAAGGGAGGTAACTCAGCAACAAGAACCCAGAAATAGGCAATAAACTTTCCTGATAGCTGTAGTTTCCTGTGCAGTGGAACTCACAAACAACCGTAAAAAACGACAATGAAACTTTTTATAGATATTTCAAGGACATTGTCTGCTCCCCCAAGGTTTTCAGCTTTGTACTTGGATAACTTTCCAGCGAATCAGACACTTCGTCACATGTTTCTGTCTAAAACTGCGGAACTTTGTTGACATTTTCATGTTTCAATTCAACCAGAGGAACTTGTTTTTGCAAATGTCACAAAAACAGCAGGAACTGTTAGCGGAGAATATGATAGATATACAGCCTTTTCACATCATTTAACCTCCATATCTGCATGAATTCCCATGGCAGACGACGTACAGACTTCTGAGAGTTTTTGACGCAGTTATACACTTTACCTGGGTTTTTTTCTAACACCATTGGTAACCATGTGTGAACATTCGCTGTGAAGCATCCATCATGTTGACATGTGTTTTCATTACAGAGATGGACGACTCAGGGCTCAGCTCTGTACACCTTGCAAGTAAGAGCTCAACATGCCTTAACAAATTCGTAGTGTTGTCATTACCAATACCATATGCATGCCAGTTTGACCACAGTTTGAGTGAGTGAGTGAGTGGGTGGGTTGGTGAGTGAGTGAGTGCATGAGTCCACTTTCAGCAATATTCCAGCAATAACATGTCGGGGACACCAGAAACAGCTGCACACAATGTACCCATGTGGGGAATCGAACCAGGGTCTTCATGATGACAGGCGAACACTTGAACCACTAGGCTACCCCACCACCCCTAGTACAACTCAAGTTCTGGATCAGACAAACTATTGCGTTGCCAAATGATTGGTATGTATCCCTTGGATAATATGACACCCAGGGTACCAGGTCATGTTTCACTTGACCTCTTGATGCATATGTCTGTGCATACATGAGTATCATTGGGTGTTGGGGACCTTCTTGGCTCCAAGATTCTCTCTAGGAAGAGTCACAACACCAGATCTTCAAACATCACAAGAACACGGTAATTCTCTTCAATAAATTTGGGCATTTGGTGACCTACTTGAATTCACTTGTCACACGAAAGGCCTGTGTTCTATACCCAACATGGGCACAATATCTGAAGCCTCTTTCTGGTAGCTCCCACCATTATGAGGCTGGAATATTGATAATGTGAGTGCAAACAATACTCACTCACCCATTGAGTACAATTTGTTTTCTCACACAATCTTAACATCAAGATCATCTCAACCCATTTTGTCTGAACTAATTGGGAGCTACAAAATTCTTATCCGATACCTGAAAGTAAACAGTAATTAGTAGAACACTATAAACATGGCCGACACATCATATTGATACATTGTCATTATGTTGTACAGTGTTGGTACTTAAGTGTGGAAAGTGCCCTTATGAAGCAATGTCAATATTGGTTATCAGCACATAACAGTGCTTCTTGCAGCATCCTTCTGGCACTGGCCCCATGCATGTGTTGACTCAACATGGGTACCCAGTACACTAACACACAGAGACACTAATTAGGAGCGGATGATTAATTGATAGGTCAGAATCATCTCACAGTAAATATGACAGCAACCTTGTGATCTGCTTTCTTGATTTGTGTTACGTATAACTGTGAAAGACCTGATATGTAAAAAAATTACTAATATGGGAAGAGAGACTTGCATTCATCATTAAAAAGGGTCATTATATTCCATGAGTAAGAACAAAAACTGACAAATGACTTTATTTGATGCATTACTGAACTGAAAACAAATTAAACCAGGAATTAATCTCATAAATCCCATTTTTAGTAATTCCAGTAAAAATATTTTCAGGCATTAATTCCAGAAAATATTTCAAAAGTAATAACTTCAGTGTGAAAGTACTCAGATATCTTAAACTATTGCCGTTCCATCCCAGAACTACCATCTCTGCGGTGTCTCTGACCAGACCAGAGATCTACCCAATACGTAATCAGAAATTATGGTGTATCGATTGTGCTATAATCACCAGTTGTTGGGAAAAATGCAGCCATCACGGCAGACAATGTTCTTGCAGGAAATGTCCAGGCCTAGGTCATTGTGACACAATCTAGCGAGTGCAATCGGTGGCCAGGGTAACACTCTTCAATATGCGACCCGGAGTGTGCTGACTCGCCATCAAACAGGGTCTTGGATCATCACAATCATCATATGGGTAAATATGACTTGCTGCTTCAGCAGGAAACTGGTGATAAACTGCAACATTAGATTGACAAACACATAAACTGTACATGCGCCATGTAAGAAAACAGTTGCCCTGGTGACTGGTGGAGATAAGTGTAGTGTGCAAGTCATAATGGTTGGGGAAGTGCTGGCTTTGGAACCCTTGTAAGCCTCCACATATGCCTAAAGATGGTGTGGCCTAATTATTTAAAAATATAATGTCAATATCATCTTGAAAGTTTAACTCGCTCACACTATAAGATGATGTGCTTCAACACTGATGAAGGCTTAGATGTTAGCAACATCATCAAACACATTTGGATTCAGATCCTACTGTCAGGGCCTCCAACAGTTGGTCTGATTGATAAAAAAACAGTGTCTTTCTACACAATCAGGCACAGGGCACTTAAAAGATGCAAACGTGTGGACCTTGGAATTTGAGTATTCTGATGAGAAAAATATTTTCAATCCACCAACTCAGTGTCATCAGATGATAACTTTCGAAGTTTTCCCCTTCCTTTCATTGATAATGTAAAAACCGGTTGCAGCATCTACATCTACATCTACATCTACATCATCCCCTACGACATCATGTCCTACTACATAATCTCCTACTACAGCATCTCCTACTACAGCATGTCCTACTACATCATCCCCTACTCACTCATGTCCTACTACATAATCTCCTACTACAGCATCTCCTACTACATCATCCCCTACTACATCATGTCCTACTACATCATCCCCTACTCACTCATGTCCTACTACATAATCTCCTACTACAGCATCTCCTACTACACCATGTCCTACTACACCATGTCCTACTACATCATCTCCTACTACAGCATCTCCTACTACAGCATCTCCTACTACAGCATGTTCTACTACATCATCTCCTACTACATCATCTCCTACTACATCATCTCCTACTACACCATCTCCTACTACATCCCTGGTGCTATGTTGCAACTATTGTTGAGTGCAATGTCCATATGCTCATTTCTCTTGTGTTTGTCACTTGTGCAGGTGTACTTATATCACAGCCTACATATAACCAATCTTTATTTGGCAAAATATATATTATTTTTAAGTTAGCACAACAAGCATATTTTCCACGTGCCTTTACTGTTGACCATGTCACAGCAAGGAACATCTAACCCTGTTACTATGTATGCAACAAGTACAATATTTGAGCTACATGAACTGTGCTATACACCTGTTTAGATTATCTCCCCTTGTAATAATGTAGCCTGCGGGTGGAGCGGAGTGGAGAGGAGTGGAGTCATGTGGAGCGAAATGGAGTCATGTAGAGTGGAGTTGAGTCATGTGGAGTGGAGCGGAGTGGAGTCATGTGGAGTGGAGTCATGTGGAGTCATGTGGAGCGGAGTGGAGTCATGTGGAGTCGAGTGGAGTGGAGTCATGTGGAGTCGAGTGGAGTGGAGTCATGTGGAGTGGAGTGGAGTCATGTGGAGTGGAGTCATGTGGAGTGGAGTGGAGTCATGTGGAGTGGAGTCATGTGGAGTCAAGTGGAGTGGAGTGGAGTCATGTGGAGTGGAGTGGAGTCGAGTGGAGTCATATGGAGTGGAGTCATGTGGAGTCATGTGGAGTCAAGTGGAGTGGAGTGGAGTCATGTGGAGTCATGTGGAGTGGAGTCATGTGGAGTGGAGTCGAGTGGAGTCATGTGGAGTCGAGTGGAGTGGAGTCATGTGGAGTCGAGTGGAGTCATGTGGAGTGGAGTCATGTGGAGTGGAGTCATGTGGAGTGGAGCGGAGTGGAGTCATGTGGAGCGGAG
>VKKT01000789.1:93549-104005 GCA_008038995.1 Haliotis laevigata
CATTGTACCCATGTGGGGATTCAAACCCGGGTCTTCGGCGTGACGAGCCAACACTTTAACCATTAGGATACCCCACCGCCCCCTTTCTCCTTGACTCCACCAAACTTTATATACATGTTAGATAATAGTTTTGTCATTTACTGCGTCCAATTTTGTGTGTGTTTTCCATGGAAACTTTACATGACATTGAACTTGACTGTCTCATGATGGACACAATGAAGAATGTCAATGACTCTCAATGGAGATACAGAAAATAAATCACATGTTCATGACATGAAGGAAATAACTAATCTAGATATAGAGGATAAATCACATATTGGTACATGACATGAAGAAAGACCATGAAAAGTGAAAAGTTATCATCACACTTTGATTAATCACATTTTGCTAAAAAAAAATCGCACAAGGCACATCACTTGCTTGACAACGACATTAGAATCTATGTTGAAACGTGGCTTTTCACAGAATAAAGAAGTTGTATATCCATAAAATTATCATTATTCTTCATCACCCCAACTTCTAAAATGCCCATCAAAGACGTCACCATACAACTTATTACAAGGTTGCAGCCTGGTCAAGCAGAGATAATAAAAGCAACGCAAACAATTTATGCCTTGAAAACTGGTGAATTATAAAATACTAGTTAGGACAATCTATATTTCTCTAGTTTTAGCTGATGGAAATAGTTACGGTGCCTCATGTGAAATCTCTTACTGATTTTGATAATGTATATTTCATCACAATCGGGCTTGATTTACTGAGTAAGTTGTAACATGGTATAATGAAGTATAAGTGAATTTCATGGGTACTGCTTGCTTCTTCAGCCTTGCTTTTGGATTTTCATACCACATGTGTGCATGGCAAAATGGGGCGCTTTCATATGCATCCGACTCGAAAGGATCGGAACACAGGGCTGCATTCTTACTAGGCTTCCAGATTTTCTCCCCACACTGACGCCTATGAATCCAAAGCTTTTTCCTGCTTAAACCTGTCTTTTCACTAGGAAGACGGAAGAAATGGTGTCTCTTTCCATTGTTCGATGATGCTGTGCATCTCCAAGCAACACAATACACCATTTACAAAAACGACAGAAAAATATGATTTGTATTAGTGTAGCACTTGGTTTAAGGTAATATGGCCGACTTTAGTCACATATGACTTCATGAACAAAAAGGTCTTGTGAGTTCCAGCGGAAAATGCATAATGGCCGAAGCACAGATAACGGAAACTGTTTTCGCCTTGTAAATGTAAATAGATATACTTTTGCATTAAACATTGGGGTACATGTTTCTGATGAGTTTATCTTAAAACCAGTCAGTAATTGCAATTTTCTAGTATTCTCCTTTAAGGTGTTAGACTCTCAAAAACAAACAGCAAGAAATGTTTAATGTCAAGTTGTGAAATCATGTTATCTCTTTCAGGACATTATTTTGGTTCCCCTTTCACACCAGAAAGAGGGTAAGCTGACATGATCTGTTTCAATGAGATGATCTGAGGATGAAGCAATGGCTTTAATTTTGTGTGTTGATATACATTTTAGTCTGCACCCTTGCGCCATTGACGCATAGTAGTAAAAAGTGACGCACCATTCCTTGACCTGGTGAATCCGGTTGGTGCACCATAAAAATATAATGACTCGTAACAATCATGCATAAGCCTGCATACCCTTCCAAACTTGCACATATTGTCAACTAGTTTTCACATTTTGTAATCCTCACAGAGCTATGCCCACTTTCCAACATCCAATGTGGTGCCTAAATCAATGCATGGAGCTTATAATATGTAGCTTATTCAAGTCATGCTGTGTGTCTATACAGTTACGCCCTTAGCAGTAGATCTTAGTATGGTAACTGAATTTGAAGGAAGTTATTCAAATCAAAATGCTGTGGGCAAAATTGTCTGCTGCTGTGAAGCGACAGTTGCGAATACCATCATTTTTCAAAACAAAAAGATAAAAAAGTGACAGAGAAGATTAGGGAACAGTTGTAAGGTCAAATGATGTCAAACGGAAACATTGAATGTCAATAACACGGCCACCTCAGCGGATGTTGAAACTGAGGGCAAGACATCCCAGTCACGTTCTTTCCAAACAAAATTGGAATTTTAACTATAAATTGTATATTTATATAGTTATCCAATTCCACGTTGTGCACTTCTCTCTCTTCTCCGACCAAGTCGCGGAAATGTGCGGCAGGCTAAGTTGAATCAAATCGTTCAGCCTCTCTCCACTCTGACCCCTCCCCCCTACTCATATCGTTGGACCTGTAAATCATCTTTGTAGGTGTGCTAAGCGCTAAGATGGTCACATGACAGCCCACTACTGTCATTCTCGTCTTGGAGCTTCAAGTAATCTGTGATGTGGGGAAGGTTGGGTAGGAATCACGTGAGATAGGATAAGTATATAAATATGCAATTTATAGCTAAAATTTCCAAATTTTTAAACTTATATCACAGTATATCCTATATCACGGTATGCATTATCCCACGGCTGGCTGGTGGGCCACAGATTACCCTGTCTAAACTCCATAATCGTGAGGTCGCATAACATAAGAAGGCTGAGAGAAAGCACCAACTCCCAATATGCTAACTCCGAACTTGTCATAGATTGCTTCTGAGTGATAAACCCCTTGGCTTACACGGCACAAAAACTCTTGGGAGTGGGCGGTCCCGAATTAATGTGGTTTTCAGCCGCAACTTTTGACAAATGGACGCAGTTTGGCAAGTAAACCCCGTCTCCCTGCGATTGATCAGGAAGCCCCAGTGAATTAAAGTCGAAGACCTTAATCTGGCCAGATCGTGCTTCGGAACCATCCCCCACAGACACACCCTGGAAGGCAGTGAAAGAGGAAACAGCCCGGTGCTCAACTTGTTGACATTCAGTACCAATCCCCCTAACTTACCAAAGGTGAGAAAAGACTTAGGAGCGGAACGTTTCGAAAAATTGTATAGGTAATCGGAAAATCAACACTCCGCTAGTGTTGGGAATTGGTTAAAATCTCATAATTGATGATTGCTTCATTACAACCGATCAATCATCGAAAATAATTAGTTAGCGTCATTTATCAAATTTTCCTGGTCATGTTTGTTAATGCACAAACAATAGAGAAACAAACATGTATTTCTTTCTTTTTTTTGCAAATTGCACAAAATGCATTTGCAAATTTCACATCCTTACATGATGATTAGTATGTTCTATAAGATAAATTCAATCCTGACTTGGAACGAGTTTGTAGTGCTTATGAAATGTAACAGACAAAACCAACATTGTGAAAAATATTGTTAATGCAAACACATGTTCCATAACTTCCAAAATTGTTTGTGTTCGATTATGAGAAAACATGATCGATTGCTTGGTTGTGTAATCACTTTGACCAATCTTCGATTATTTTAATTAATCGGACCACCACTGCACTCCGCCAACGTAATTGCTCAGAGAGTAGAGGTCAACAAGTGGAGTGTCAACCACCTCTGCCTTAAGTACAAGACTGGCCTGACAATCTATCGAGTCACGGGTATGACAGTACTACCAGACCCTAGATCAAGCTAGATGAGGCGATCTTAAACCCAAGGAAACTTAATATCAAGAAAAAGATAAGATCAATATCTTTTATTGATATACGGAATGCAAGACCGACACGAAGCAGGAACTGCATCTTATCTGCATTTGCGAGCCGACGACAATTGCTGCGCCAGAACCAAAGGACCAAGTTGGTGAAGACCTTCTACATCAGTGACAGACAGATCCCGGAGGTAGTGTGAAGCAAAGACCATGTCCTATCTCCAAAAACAACCCTCCATGATGGCGGGAAGGGAGCAGTTTCTGTGTAGCGCCATGCTCGAAATCCTTCTCCGCCAGAGGTTCGTATTCCTCCAACGTGAGATGTCTAAGAACCACT
The DNA here is from genome assembly GCA_008038995.1 of Haliotis laevigata. Taxonomy (NCBI): domain Eukaryota; kingdom Metazoa; phylum Mollusca; class Gastropoda; order Lepetellida; family Haliotidae; genus Haliotis; species Haliotis laevigata. The sequence goes on from VKKT01000789.1 coordinate 97,446, forward strand.
GCAAGGTCCCAGGCTGGTGGCTGGAACTTTCGTGACTGATCAGAAGCCTTGAAAGATCGCAAGAGAGACTGGAGCTCAGGGACAGTCAACACCTTTACACCCATAGCCGTCGCAATAACTGTGTTAAGTGCGGCTAGATAAGTGGCTAAAGTTGATCCCTCAGGGTTCCCACAGGCATGGAAGGCCAAAATTCCCTGATTTTTCCCTGACAAGTATAGATTTTTCCCTGACCAAGTGTAAGAACTGGCCTCCTTCCTCCCTTTCAGTCAGTCCTAACCTCCCTGTTAAGATATTTCCTTAAACCATATCATAAATACACACAATATTTGTTAATTTTTTACTTTAACCAAAACATTGATATTTATGATGAAGAAATTTTTCCATGACTCTCCTGCCATGATGTCACATAAAACTATTAGATACACTTGAATGTGACCGTCAAATATATATTCTAAGGTGAAGTCGGCAATATATCATCTGAAAACGTTGTATTTTATATAAATGCTTTTGACAAAGAGCATAAATGTGAAACTAATGATGTAATTGAATTGTTTCATTTAAAGTCAGGAAAACATTTCTCCATTATCACAAAATGTTTTAATTATCAAAGGCGTATTTGGAAAGAATAAACATGCAAGATATAACTTAACTTCAGTACAACCATGACAACTAAATATAGATTATGAACACCATTCAACCACTTTCAATTTTGTGAATAAACAGCAAATGTCAGAACATAGGTCATATTATGCTGTACTTTAACAATGAAACTTATATGGGTATTTTTGGCCAATATGGGCTTTCACAATTTGCAAGAAACCACCATAGCCATCATACTACTTATGATATTTTGGAACGGTATACAAATGAATGGAAATATATCCGTTAACATAGTTATCTTTAGAAGAGGTGGATCTGTTGCCTATAAAGAAATAGGTTTTTTGAATGGCAAACAATTATCCATTGTTAATCACTATGCCTATCTCGGACTAGTGTTTTCCCATACTAAACAAGAGTCATCAGAAGATGATAAATCCCCCTGGCCACTACAAATATGAAAGAGCAAATCATCTGACAGTTACTTAAGTTAAAGCTAAACTTCATTTTTTTAGACAAAGTCCAAAACGTTTCCAGGGAAACCAAGAAAAATAGATATGACAAAAATCTGTAAATAGCAAAAGGCACCACTTTAGGTTCTGTTTCATATATCTGCAAAGTATTGTTGAAAAATATTGAACCGTTTTCGAGTTATGCTCCGGAAACAAAATGATTACGGACGGACGGACAGACAAGGTGTCTACTATATCATAAAGATAAAAAGAGTGTTATAAATCTGAAATCAAATGCTAAGAAGGCTCTTATTAAATTTATGTCAGTTTCCCAAAATTTTGGAATTTTGAACCCAGAAAATATGTTTCATATTGTTTGAGTCACAAATCCAACCGATTGTGCTTCATAGAAGAATATGTCTGTAATGTTACCCGACTTTAGAAGAAGAAATTCACATTATGATGATTTAAGAAAACAATACATGCCAAATAATCATTTGTAAAAATAACCTTCAAGTGACTTCGTTTTCATTCTATCCTCCAAAACTGAAAATGTAATATGTAATCTAGGGATTTATGTAAAACATGCTGTTATGCTTTTTCTGTAATTTATTTCATGAAATGTCTGTAACATGTGCTGTATGTATAATTGTATTGCCTGTTTATGGGCCGGAGCCGTTAAGTACAATAATCATCTTTGACTTTGACTACTACCATACCTGATTAGCAACATTCTGAGTCTTATTTTCCCCTGACCAAAACCCTAAATTTCCCTGACTTAAACCCAAAATTCCCTAACTATTCCCTGACTTTTGAAAACATATAAAAAGTCCCTGACTTTCAAAGAAAAGCCAAATTTCCCTGACTTTTCCCTGAGTCTGTGGGAGCGCTGTCCTTCCAACTTCTTAGAATACGAAGATGCTGGAGATACTCAGCTACCATCTGAGGCAACACAGTCATAGGAGAAGTAATGCCCTTCACCTTACAATACGCTTCAAAGCTCTTCCATTTATCATCGTAGAGTGATTGAGTGGAAGTACGATGTGCTGTAGTAATTGCCATAGCAACTCACTTGGAATATCCCTTGGCAATCAATGATTCATGCAAATGCGCCAAGCGTGCAGATGGAGCGTGAGCGGGGACCAATGCAGCTGATCCGAGTGAGGGTGAACCAGAAGGTCGGTGCAGTCGGGAAGTTTGATCTGCCATTTCTTGTAGGTCTACGAACCAACTTCTGCCTGGCAGTGTCATCCGCTGCGTCATGCGTAACTTGAGGAGGATGAGCGGAAGAAGCGCCACTGGTGGAAACTCATACACATTTAGATCTTCCCACCAGAGGATCCGGGATTGGTGACACAAACTTCGGCAGATGAGCGTTGAAGTGAGTTGCAAAGAGATCCACTGTCGGGATCGATATCGGGAGGCACATCATCTGGAAGACCTGCGGATGCAGTTTCGACTCTGTTGGTGATGGTCGGGCTGAGCAGGACAGAGAATTGGCAATCACTTTTTTCACCCCTGGAATGTGATTGGCTTTGACCGTGATGTTGAGCGAATCCACCAAACGGAAGAATTGCAGTGTCCAATGAAGAAGCTGCGGAGCCCCCGCGGACCCCATGTGATTGATGTACCACATGACTGCGGCGTTGTCCGACCGAATCAGAAGACTGGTGGATTGAATTAGGTGTTGCCAATGAGTGATCGCCAAGATGACTGCCCTGAGCCCCAAAACGTTGATGTGACATGCGTGGTCTGCGGGAGACCAGAGCCCTGCCACCTGATGATCGAGGTGGTGAGGTCCCCAACCGTGCAGAGAGGCGTATACGTACAGAGGATGAGCTGGAACAAATGGCCTTATAAAGACTCCGCCGCAAACGTTCAACTCGTCCAACCACCACTGTAGATGGGGATGGAGTGCCAGGGAAGAGAGATCAATGCATGGGTGTGATGGTCCAATCAAGGGAAGTTGAAAAACCCCTGGCCAGAGTTGACTGAATGTAGTGGTCTTCCAAAATAATCCAATTGGGGGCACAAGTCCCAAGTCTTCCGCCAACCAGAGAGTCTACTACAGGCACGAGAGAATGGTCAGAGGGCTGGTCAGGTCTAGTAGTGGAACGGGAACCAGTGAAGGATCGACGTTGGTGTCCGGAACGTCCTCAAGAAAACCCTCTGCCTCAAAAAGAGGTGGAAGACTCGAATATTGAAGGGAGCCAAGATTTTACATACAACAGTATCTAGATGAGAGAGCTCCCGATCCTCAACCAGGAAGGGAGAGTATGAACGTGGCTTGGTACCCAGTAATGTGACATCATCATCCACTAGGGGCGACGTGGTGAGATAAGCAAACCCATGAACATGAGCAGAGTGAGGTTAAACTGCGGCATGGCAAAACCATCCATAACCTTTCGCAGATTGTCGAACGCATCATCCAAGCTGGGTAATGCATGGCCACGACGGGAATGTGATTGAACCAAAATCCCTGGTGGAATAGAGACAGGTATCTGAACAGGATCCCTCGTAACTGTAGACAAAGTTGAACTGGTAGTCGGCAACTGAGAGGGAAGTGGCGTATGATATGCAAGCGTCAAACTGGTATGAAGTAAGGGATCCCCAGTCATGTGAGGTAGAAGGAAGCAGCACACTCAACTGAGACTGTGAAGGAAACCGAAGCGGCACATTGGGTACAAGCGCTGAACCAGCTGAAAGCGCCAAACTGGACTGAAACACGGATCCATAACACAACGATGCACTAGTGGGAAAAGCAGTACAGACGGGAAACGGTGTACTGGAAGTAAGTGCTGAACCCATGGGAAACGGTGCAATAGACTGAAGCAACACACTGGGGAAGAATGGTGATCTATAAGGAACCAGTGAAGTAACTGTACTGACTGACTGAGTTTAGTTTCACGCCGCTTTTAGCAATATTCCAGCAATATCATGGCGGGGGACACCAGAATGTAGTAACTGTAAGCGCCGCACTGGATAGTAGTGTTGATACATGAGAGAGAAACGCAATGGAGGTAAGTGGCGGTCTGGATACATTAGGACAAAGCACCGCACTGGACTGAAGTGACGTATTGTTGTGTAGAGCGGAGCCAATCAAATCCTGAGGTGCGCTCTGAAGCGACGAACTGAATGAAAGCACCGCATTGGGACAAAGTGCCGAACTGGGGTAAAGCGGTGCATTGGTGTGTAGATTGGAGCCAATCAAAACATGAGGTGCTCTTTGCAGTGACGAGCTGAATGAAAGCATCGAACTGGAGTGAATGCTCTGTCCATACATACACACTGCCTAACCAGGAAGTGTAAAAACACCAAGCGGAGCACTTGTGGAAACTGTAGATTGTGGTATCAACGACAAAGTTGGAAGAAGAGTAAATGAAGAATTCGCAGTAGACAAACAAATAGTTTACTGTTTAAGTCCCTGAATATTGTTTAGAAGCCAAACTCTCTCATTAAAATCCCTGATGGATAAATGGTCTGGTACTTTAACTGCAAAATCTTGACATCCTTTATCAACAAATGATGACAACAGCCTGTTAGAAGTTTTAAACTCAACATTGTGAGTAACAAAATGATGCCTTAATTGAGCATAGCCTTCCATATCCAAATTGTTGGAATTCTCAGCAGCCTTTGTGTGAAAACAGTCATTAAAGGGGCATGTCAACTTTCTCCCTTGTTGCAGGCTTACCACTGTCTGTGCTACAGTAGCCACAAATATGCCTCAGTTTTAGCATTTGTGCCCAAGTAATAATATCTGTCACTGACTGAATGAGCAATCCTTGAAAAACATTTTTAAATCCACACTATTATATATGAAAATTAAAACATCTTTTGTCTATATCATCTATATGTGTTTGATGTTATCAGCAATATTAGAACACAGGGTCAGCCTTAAACTTGACCTACTCAGCCCATTCTGTTCATGTCTGTAGCCCTCAGACACGACCAGAGTCGTGCAAAAAGTACTTGGACAAAATGGCGATGTCTTATCACTAGGCACGGAAGTGGGTAGTTCAAAATCATAAGATATTTCTCTAAGAATGCGAGCAATGAACTAAAACTTACCTAACATTTAGTTAGGTGTCCATTCAGTCGGATAACATTCATAATCTGCTTTGGTAATTGAGTTGTACAAAGATTGCACATATTTGGCCGTGATAGAGGTCCAAATGTCTTGAATTTCGTGTACAAGGTCTTCATGAGAATGGATACGATGTGCTCTTCCCTGCAATTTCCATTTTAGAAATAACCACATATTCTCAAAGATATTGATGTCTGGACTTTGAGCAGGTCAAGACATTTTATTTATGTGATTTCTGGCCATGTATTCTTGCGTTGATCTCACCTGTTGCACCGGAGAATTGTAATATTGCACTTGAAATATGTATCCTCCTTCACTAAAATGCCGAGAGAAAACTGGCCACAAATTATCTTCTGGGGGGTCTTGATACTTTGTGGCATTGATATTGCCATCAACAGCCATCAGGGTCCCAACTCTGTGCCATGATATGCATCCCCACATCATAACTGAATACCAGAGGCAGTGATTTGGGGTGACACAAGATCGGGTCTCCATCCTTTGTTTCGTTTTCTCCAGGTGTAAACATGCTCATCGTGTCCATAACCCATAACTTTCCTCCAGTAATTATTAACTGTCAATCGTCTTTTTTCTTTGAACCACACAAGTCGCTTCTTTCGGTTAATTTCCCTCACAAAAACCCTCTTCTTTGCAACATGTCTGTGATAATCGTTTTTTGTGCAAATGAAATTGCAGAGTTCTTTTTGCCACTGGATCAGGTCTATTTTCATTGAATTTTCGGGTAATATCTGCCAAAGTCTCACATCTATTCACTTTCAACAACTTTTCCAATTTCCTATAATCCTGTGGAGTGACAGTAGGAGGTCGACCACCTCTCTGCTCGTTTTCTGTCGAATCTCGTACTAACAAATGTTCAATAAAAGACAAGATGGTTGACTGAGGAACATCAAGTAAGTTACTTATGTATCTTATAGGTTTTCCATCAAAATGTAATTGTTTTTCTACCTTTTTTATGTGTGTGGGGGGGGGGGTCAGTTCCTTACCCTTTCGACCCATCTTCAGTTCATGCTCTCGCAACATAATGTTAACAAAGCAGACGACAACACACTCATGTGACCTGACGGATCACATGAATGACTGTTACTAAAAATAATGTCAGTGCCATTTTTCATTGCGATTGCAGATAACTCAAATTCAAAGTTGCGAAGCAATTCCGCGATAAAACGAGGTTGCCATTTTGTCCGAATACCTTTGCACGACCCTGTACATTTACACAAAGAACAGTGTGGAAGTACAGTGCTGTAGTGGGTTTGTATCCAATGGATTCTCACAAAACTGGCAGCTTGTCTTAGTGACATGTGACCTTTGCCAGAGATTATTAGCATGAGAAGTTGTGGTGCTGAATTCTAAATGTCGCCGGATGTATTTCCCTATACATTTGCGTATCTCTTACGTTATTCCTCTCTGCT
>VKKT01000790.1:148693-159729 GCA_008038995.1 Haliotis laevigata
TACTCAATGACATAATACTTAGGTGAGTAAAATGACTGAAATACGCACATATTTGAAACGGAAAATGAAATACCCACTCAACATTCATAATACCCACTCCCAAAAAATAAAGTGGGTACAGTACCCACATGAGCTAAATCTTATCTGGAGCTCTGGTTGACATCCATAAAATTCTTGCCTTTATGTGTATAACTTCTAAATGCCACCCAAAATACTCCAAAATGTATAATCTCCTGACGTCTAATGGAATGGCGAGGTTGGGGGTCTATCAACCGACCTTCAGTTTTCTGAGCAGGTGGTCTATCCACTGGACCACGAAGGAAGTCTCATTCAGGCAGGGTCTGCTGTTTATGTCATCACTTCTATATCAGTGATGGAGTTTCTGTTTCAGTAATATTTAACAGGTGCATCAGCTACATTACATTAGTGCATCACTAATATTACATAGGTGCATCAGCTATATTACATTAGTGCATCACTAATATTACATTGGTGCATCACTAATATTACATTAGTGCATCACTAATATTACATTGGTGCATCAGTAATATTACATTGGTGCATCACTAAATTACACTTGGGCATCAATAATATTACATAGGTGTATCACTATTAATAATTGCATCAGTAATATTACATTGGCGCGTCATGTTCCTATCATCCCTAATCATTGAGGATTCCTAGATAAAACCCAGCAATATTTCCCATAAACCCAGGCACTGGCACATAAACAACCTCAAGATCACGACTTGAAGATACTAGCAGTGTGAACACATTGATCCAAGTATTGGTAGGCTGTAGAGAACAGTCCTGCTCAATAGCATAGTCCTGGTTAGCCGCTCATCTCCACACCACGTGTGGCAGGGGTGTGTTTGTCAGCTTCACAATCTGCTCAGGAGTTGTGAGAGGCAATGTGATCATCAGCCATCAGCCAAATGACAACAAATATGGTGCAAGAATATATGTTCAGGATCCTAAACTGAATGCTTTTGGCACACATATTGGTAGGGCTGCCCAATATAACCGGTTCAGACATGAAAACGATATGTTTTGCGATGCGCTGATCGAAAACCGGTATTTCGACTTTCATTCAGAAAACTTCGTAACACTCGGAAATCTTCAGATATTTCCTTGTTTCATTTGTGCCAAATATTATTTAAATTTATATTTTGTCATGATTAAAAGTTTTTAATCTAGCTTAATCAAGCATATTGATTTTGTTGTGTTCATGCTTTATAAACCAAGCATTAACTTGATTATACGTGTGTTTTGTTTAAAAATACTTCTTGCAATAAATTGCAATACATATCGCAATGTAAGCAGGGATCAACAAGTACCATATTTTAACGCCTTTTGGTATGATGCGGTCAGGGACTGAACCCGCGACCTTCTGCTCTCCGGGCAGACGCTCTAACCACTACACCACGAAGGCAGTTGCTTATCAATGGTAATATATGGTAATAAGTAATCCGTTACTCACCAATACACCTGTACGGCCTGACATGGTGGGTGTGTCTCTTGCCAGTCTTGGATGGCCATTCAGGGACGTTGGTTTCGTATGATGCCTCTACGATGTTGGTGATCTCATGGTCAGGGTAGAGCTGAAAAATACCATGACACATCAGCAATCGATGACTCCTTCAATCCACTGCTTCATCTCAACATGATGCTTAGAGATGCTACTATTACATCAGAACAGAACACAACAGAACACAACACAACACAACAGAACATGTATTACCCTCAGGCTGGGATATTCAGTTATTCAGTCTCTATTCGCCTACATCTCAATTCGCCTTCAAATTCAGTTATTCAGTCTCTATTCGCCTACATCTCAATTCGCCTTCAACCCATATCACATACAAAAACAATGTAGGCTAATTGGGATTAGAAAATGCACCCCCATACCCTTATAATGAGCCTGACTCACTGGTCAGGGCCATACTAATACTAAAATGATATGATGTAATGGTATGATGCGATATGTATATGATAAATAAATTATCAATTTCATTGTAATCTGAAAATGACAAGTAGCAGAAATAAATACATTCTTTAAAAAAGTGTCCTTTTTTACTTCAACTACTTCAACTAGAACATGTAGAAGAGTCCACTTTTAGATCATAGGGGTGACACTAGTAATCATTAGTCAACTGACTTAGTTTGGTTTTACACCGCTTTTAGCAATATTCCAGCAACATCACGGCNGGGGAAACCAGAAATGGGCTTCACACATTGTGCCCATGTGGGGAATCGAAGCTGGATCTTTGGCGTGATGAGCCTATGCTTTAACCACTAGGCTACCCCACCGCCCCCTCAAAGTGCTTACAACTACAGTAAGGTGAAATGGGAAATTGAGGAGGTCAATATTGTACTGATGTCATGATGAAGTTACACTGTCAACATGGCCAAAACATGTCAAATAATTATTTTGTCATTGTTTCACTAAAAATACTGAATAATATATGAACTTCTGACATGTTATTGTAGTTGTCAATAAATATTCGTGTTTGTCCATTTCATTCATGATATATACGTGGTCCTTAAGTTTTGTCGGTGAGTATATATCATATTCACCTCCAGGTGTATTCACTGCAGCCCTACATGCTCCCACGCCATTATCAAGTTAGGAGGGGCTAACATTGGTCAGCTGGTCAATACGGTCCTGCCCAACCATTACTGTCACCCTCCCACCATCGCTGTATACAGGCAGTAATGGGTAAGCCTCTCCCCACCCAATTAGCGCCATACACAACTACTTCAGCTGAATGTTCAGCTATCCTCACATCAATACAATCATCCGAGCCCATTTCTCGTGACATCTTTTAGCAAATGACCCACTCCATCCTGAACTAGCCCATCAGGGGTGAGCAAGTTGTCTGTTTTATGTCAAAGTATGTCAGTTTCACGACGGAACATTATATTAATGTGGGCTGACAGAAAGAGCTCTAAGAATTATCTATTAAATTGAAAGCTACAAGAGTGGTATGAGAATGAAATTCACCATCATACAGACTAATATGGTTTCTAAAAGAGTGAGTTTAGTTTACGCCACACTCAGCAATATTCCAGCTATATAGCGGGGGTCTGTAAATGATCGAATCTCAAGTCTTGCAATCCAGTGATTAACAGCATGAGCATCAATCTATGCAATAGGGATACGAAGACATGCATCAACTAAGTCAGCGAGCCTGACCGTCCGATCTTGTTAGTCCAGCACTATTCCACCAGAAATGGGCTTCACACATTGTACTCATGTGCGGCATCGAACCTGTGCATGACAAACGAACGCTTTAACCACTACGCTACCCCACCGCCATCTATATCCTCATGACAGTGTCAAGCTTTTATCCATAATAAGATGCAATCCATAAATGGTCTTTCCATCACTATCAATCAACTCCAATCAAACAATTCTAAACATTTGCGTTGCAATCTTTCTGCAGCCGACCACAGCAGGTGTCAAGGTCAGTTTGCAAGCAAACAAGATTATCCAGCAGAACAAAAAATTCATCCCCAAACAATATAGTTTGCATACAAACAAGCCAAATTTATGCAACATTACATAATCATTATAACTAGTTTTCCAACGAGGCACAGTTCAAATATTCATAGCTTTGATTATTCAAGCATCTGAAAAGCAACAGCCATATCTCCTACAATACAGCCCTAGTCCATCTTAATCAGCTGGAAATCATCACACTGGATGCAGCCAAGCATATGCTACAGCCACTTCAGTTAGATTTTGAGGTCGTTACCCACAATTTATCACGTTATGATCAACTGAATTTAATCGCATTAATGGGCAAGTTATCGACAGGTTTGCCACCACTTGGACATAAAAAGGGGGCACTCCTTGAACAAGATCAATAACCAAGCCTTGCTGGAGGTGAGTGAGTTTAGTTTTCCGCCGTACTCCGCAATATTCCAGCTATATGGCGGCGGTGAGTAAATAATCGAATCTCAAGTCTTGCTTTTCCCTACTGCCTAGCCCTCCCTGCAATGCTAAAGCCCTAAATGAAGCAAGTCTATTTCCTCAGGTAATTTCCCAACCCACTGGGGCTCCTCTTCAATAGAAATGTGTTTATTTGTTACTATCAAAATTATATATATTCAGGGACTAAGCGTTAGACTAGGGTGAAGGACTGAACTCATAAAAAGTCTTAGGACTCAAGCTGACGAACACAGTCACCCATCAAAGGACTCTCCCTGACCACGCGTACTTCACCTGATTTGTGGCCAGAGCTTGTGTACAAGTGAGTGAGTGAATTTAGTTTTACCCCGCACTCAGCAATATTCCTGCTATATGGCAGCAGTCTAAAGAACCAAGTCTAGACCAGACAATCCAGTGATCAACAGCATGAGCATCGATCTACGCAATTGGGATACGATGACGTGTCAACCAAGTCAGCGAGCCCCACCACTCGATCCCATTAGTCGCCTCTTACGACAACCATGGTTTACTGAAGATCAATTCTAACTCGGGTCTTCATTAGTGTCTGTGTACAAGCCACATGCAAATTTGTGGACAAATACATGGATATATCTGGACCTTCTCTAAGGTTGATATTAGGCCTGAAATCTGCAGCAAAATCCATTAATAACTCCCTACTGGGAATGAAAATGCAGATTTCCTGTCACCACAGTTACAACTAAGGTAATATTATGGTCAAGGTCACTTGTATCCCCCTCACAAAGAAGCGAAAGAGGAAGGGGATTAATTTTACATTTCAGTACTGAATACGATGTTGAAAAAATATGTTAAAAACCTGTGTAAAAAAATATCCCTTGAATAAAGTAACATTTGGTTTCAAACTTGTCTGCCAGAGGCATCCTAGAAATCCGGAAATCCTCAACATGATATAGATAATAAAACAAAAGAAGCTTGCTAGTTTTTGTTTACAAGTTAGAAGCTATGACCCGAGGTAAGAGGATTGGTTCTCAGAAAGGTTTCTTTGTTATGTGTTGGGTTGTTTTTTTCAACAAACAAGGCAGATATAATTCCCCTCAAGTTGAAAAACATGTCAAGATAAAATAAAGTCTGAAATTAATTTTAAAAAACTTACAAATGTCTTCAAAATACACTCTCTTTTCACATTCAGGGAAAGAGTGAATAACAATATATATTCCCCTCACCATAATGAAAATCATGTTATGAAATAAACGCTGGGATCCTGTGATTGTCTCTATCTAACAATGATAATGTCAATGACACACATTAAGTCGAAGCTTGTCTGTCAACAGACACCGAGCATGAAACAAGTTTCAAAATACAGTGGAAGCTGTCTCGTCGGGACTAAAGAAATAATCCGGTTTAGACAGTGTGCCGGATTGTACAGATGACACGGTTACCTCCGACTAGAAGTGAACAAGTTTTGTCAGTCTCATATATACATTGTTCTATCACAATAAAACATGTCAACTCACTCAGATTAAAATGTCTTTGTTGGCAACCATGTAGTTTCAACGCAAGCTTAATTGGTGACAATACACATCCAGGCGAATCCTCACCACGCGCCAGATTAGACAGCACTGATTACAACATAAACCCACATTCTGGGGCTCATTTCATGCCGAGATTTGGATTAGACAGCTGCTGGATTGCAGAGCTTTTAAATGATGATAGCCATGGACGGGACTGAGATTTTAGGCCAGTGTTGACAACTTGCCGGATTGGACAACTGCCGGTTTTGACAGCTTCCACTGCAGCAAGAAGCACAGCCACTGAAATATTTTTTTACATAATACTGAAATATTTTACAAAATACAATGTCGCCTATTAACTTTTGTATTCATAGTAAATGAGTGAGCATGGTTTTATGCCGCTTTTAGCAATATTCCAGCAATATCCCAGTGAGGACACCAGAAATGGGCTTCACACATTGTANCCATGTGGGGAATCAAACCAGGGTCTTTGGCATGACGAGCAAATGCTTTAACCACTAGGCTACCCCCACCGCGTCTTTTGTATTCATAAAACACATATACAACAGATATGTTGTAACACTACATAACAGCATGAGCAAGTTGCTCAGCACCTGTGTTTAGGTAAGCTGTTTAAAGTCTAACCAGGAACAGCTGTTTCATTCGGCATGACTAGTATATAACCAGTTATAACACAATGTAGAAAGAGACTGAATACATAACACATCATTGCTCTCACTTATCACATCTCATGTAACACAATCACATGGGATCCTGTGAGCACTGATCCATTCCTCCCATGTAATAACACACAATATAACCCATCTAGGAGCCTGACCAGATCATCTATTACCTCCTTCATCCAGCCTGCTTGGGGCCCTCGTCCCTTCCCTAGACCCCCCCAGATCCCTAAAACCCCACAGATCTCATTTACCTACATCACCCAAATTCAATAACATTTCAGAAAATCATTTTGAAACAAACTATTGGTTCTGAGTTGTGTTTCGGCAAGCTTTACAGAAAGACCCATAATAGAACACGATTAGTCTATTGGAGGTAACAAGCTCAACTTATGTAGCCTCATCGTCTATTCATTAGCAATGCTCCGACGGACTGACACAATGAGCTTAATTAACAGAATACCATTTGTGAGAGATTCAAGCGAACTGTTGAACAGAATGGGGATATAATGAGACAGCGAGAATGCCAATTCCATCTTCAGCTTCATACATTTTCATAAAAATCTTCAGATGAAGCAAACATTTTTTTTGCCTGTTTTTCAGCGTTTTCACCTCAGTTATCCAGACAACTCTGAATAATCCAGATTGGACCAAAAAACAGGTGGTCGATACTTTCAGCAACATCAATCCCAGTTGAGAAATAAGTTTTGCAATCCAACAAGTTATGCAATCAACCAAGTCAATGAACCACCCACCAATCAATGTGGAGTAAAAACCTTGGTCATGTATGAGAAGAACTAACACACTGTCATGTGGGCTATCTAACCGCACCCTTATAAACCATTCAGTTCAGTTTTCAAATCAGTCAAGATTTGCCAATTATTCCAAACAGCAATGGATGAGTTTGACATTGTGCAACCTTCATCATGAAGGTTTGGGGCAGTGGGGTTGCCTTGAGGTTGAAGCACTGACGCTGATGACTGGGTTCGATTCCCTACATGGGAACAATGTGTTGAGCCTACTGCAATGGTAGCTTGTCCCAAGCAACAGATAAGGAAGTTGACATTAATGGACGTTCATGATAACCTATTCCAATTAGATTACATATACTTGTCCATCACACTGTAACAATAAAGACTTTTCGTAACACCTATGATTACCTAAAGCTTTTCTTCATTACTGTCGAACACATGTCCTTCAAAATTGTTGTGTTTCAGTTGGAATTTAAGACGGTCAAGTGAGTGTGTGAGTGACGTAAGTTTTACACTGCATGCAGCAATATTCTAGCTATATTCCAGCTATATAGCAGCTGCCTGTAAATAATCGAGTCCGGACCAGACAATCCAATGATCAACAGCATGAGCATCATTCTACACAATTGGGATACAATGACATGTGTCAAGTCAGCGAGTCTAACCACCTGATCCCATCAGTCACCTCTTATGACAAGCATGGGTTACTGAAGATCAATTCTAACCCCGATCTTCAAAGGTCACTGTGGAAAAGACCTTCCATGTACAGAAACCTAGGACAAGATCAGATTTCTTTGCTTGAAGGTAACATGAGTCACAAGTCAGGAGACATTAAGATGTGACGTGATCCATTGACAGTGAAATACATTCCCAGATTGCAAAGGAAATTTCATCCTTTCGATCAATAACATGATTTACATGTGCGGAAACCCTAGTAGCATCCAAGAGGACTGAATCTGTTTGCAATTATTGTCACCGATCACAACCCGGCATTTACTTTTGGGGATGTCATCGCTAAGATGGTACAGAAGATGGTTCAGGAGAATGAGATTGAGACATCTAAACAAGGAAAGACAAATACAGGTGAAGAAAGTCCTTGCTGTCAATCTTTGATAACGTAGTTGTGCAAAGGAAGGACCATCCAGTTTCCCTGCGAAAGAGTCAAATATCTCAGAGAGTGAGTGAGTGAGTTTAGTTTTATGCCACTCTCAGCAAAATTCCAGCTATATGGCAGCGGCCTGTAAATAATCAAGTCTGAACCAGACAATCCAGAGATCAACAGCATGAGCATCGATCTGCGCAATTGGGAACCGATGACGTGTCAACCAAGTCAGCGAGCCTGACCANNNGATCCCGTTAGTTCCCTCTTGCGTCAAGCATCGGTTACTGAAGGGTCATTCTAACCCTGACCTTCATGCGTAAATATCTCAGAGGTAAATTTTTCTAGTCAATCATGTTCATAGTGAGTGCAGTTTTACGCCACTTTTACATGCACTGCAAGTTGTTTGTCATGTCAAAATGGCATTCAACGCCTATTTGAACAGTATTTCAGTTACGTACCGACGATCCAGATGGATGTGAGATGATACCTCAAGTGGTACAAATCATACACAGTTAAAAGGTTGGAGGTTAAATTTTTTCAGTTTACTGTATACCACGGTAATAACGAACTCTAAGGATCAATAATTTCAATTTGGTACAGCCAGAGTTCCAAATATGCATTTCTACTAAACTATACAGTAAATGGTGGGACCCAACATGTTTTTTACAAGAGTCAGTTCATTGAAAGCGTATTCCTGATAAACATAGTTTACTGTATTTTAAGAAAACATATGAGTTTATCTGTCTCGATTTCCCGTCCACATTTAACACAATAGTTAAACAAAGTCTGTGTTACGCCGCTTTTAGCAATATTCCAGCAATGTCATGGCAGGGGACACCAGAAAATGGCTCCACTCATTGTACCCATGTGGGGAATCAAACCCCACTTCAGCGTGATGCCCTGCTAGTTATTGCCTTTCTCCTCACAGACAGTCGCCTTGATTGGAGAAACCCGAGATCAGACTGTTCTCACTTCGCAAGAGTGATGGATGGATGACATGACTCTGTTCTATCAAGGATGAAGGGGAAGCACTCGGCAGTGTTCGACCTTGGCTGTAGACTGACATTTAGTCAAAGAAATACATTTCAAAAATATACAAAAAGATTTTTTCCAACTGGAACCTAGAACAATTCTATATTCCTAGAATAGACTAACGCTTAGTCTCTGAATATATATAATTTTGATAGTAACAAACAAGACCATTTAAATTGAAAAGGAGCCCCAGGGAGACCAGAGATTCAGAACCTGAGGAAATCTAGAAATGCTTTTTGTAGGGCTTTAGCACCACAGGCAGGGCTTGGCAGTAGGGAAAATAATGTGGTTCAGGGATTGCAAGACAGACTATTCCTAGAACTGAGGCAATCTAGACTTGCCTATCATTCTTGACTTGAGGAGAACTGCAATTTGATTTATTCTCCACAGTGTGGGATATGAAGTACATTGGCAGGATTGGCACCTGACAAACCTTGTGATCAGATATTAAATGTCTGCAAGAAACTACTACTCTCAATCGAACATACGCTTTTCTTAACAACTGATATTGATTTACTTTCATTTTCACCTATGGTACTTAATTACTTGCTTATGATACAATATTCTCTTCAAACATCATTATTTTAAATTATTAATAGATATAAAGGGACACCAGATATTAGTTTTACACACTGTGCCCATGTGGGGAATCAAACCCGGGTCTTCGGCGTGACGAGCAATACCTTAACCACTAGACTACCACACTGCCCCTCAAAGGTATATATGAGTGAGTGAGTGAGTTTGGTTTTACGCAACTTTTGGCAATATTCCAGCAATATCACGGCGGCCCTCAAACATTGTATCCATGTGGGGAAGCAAACCTGGGTCTTCGGCATAACGAGCAAATGCCTTAACCACTAGGCTACCCGCCACCCCTCAAAGGTATATATAATTTCATTAGTTATATGAAGGACAAAGTCAGGTTTGATGGCTTAGATACATCGGAGGATGTATATGGGCCAATTCCAAAGACTTTGACAGTTGTTGTTAAAACAACCCAAACAACATTAATGAACACTGACAAGGCAAAGATGTCCTTCATCTCATAAAGTTAATCCTGTCACAACTAAAAGCATTCAACACAATATTCCAGGTACGTTTCTGTGAGAACCTTGAGGTGTATTTCCCTGCAAAACCCCATTATTATGGACCATCTGATCCACACTCAATTATTCACATTCAAGTGTGATATACACACTTGCATCATGTAAATCACATGCCAGATACATTCTGTCATACAGATCCCACACCACGCTTGTGTAGGTCGATGCTTATGACGTCAGTCACTGGACTGTTTGGTTCAAACACAATTACTAACAGTGAGCGAGCGAGTTTGGTTTTACGCCACTTTTAACAATATTCCAGCAACATCACGGCGGGGGACACCAGAAATGGGTTTCACACATTGTACCCATGTGGGGATTCGAACCCAGGTCTTCGGCGTGACTCAAACACAATTACTCACAGTGAGCGAGCGAGTATGGTTTTACGCCACTTTTAACAATATTCCAGAAATATCATGGCTGGGGACACCAGAAATGGGTTTCACAACAATTACGTACTGAACACCATTTTGATGAATTTGATAATCAACAAACAAAACAAATTCCCCACACATAACAAAGATATTGGTGAATGTATTCTGCAATGAAGATTGTTTCATAATATCAGTGGGCGGTGGGTTAGCCTAGTCTTTAAAGCATCTGCTCGACACGCTGGCCCTGGCAGTGAGGTTCAATTTCAAAGATGGGTACAATGAGAGAAGCCTATTTCTATGTCCCCTGCTGTGATATTGCTGGAATATTGCTAAAAAAGCGTAAAAACCCATCAGGCCCACTCACAAAACATGTTCACTGAGTGACCACGCTGCAAGTTTAAAATGAATCCACCTTTCAAACATCTTACATGGTATCATTATAGTGTCAGGGGTGGAAATAATCCATTGCCCGACCCCTGAGTCCAGTGTTTTTTACTGTCGGACAAGCAAATTTGTATATCACACTGTATCGGTGTCCAGTTGATATTCCAATGTTAATTATGTTGTTT